>JALAJA010000115.1:143923-178923 GCA_023376005.1 Doryteuthis pealeii | reverse complement strand
TCAAGCTGGTACCCTCGACGCTGCCAAGCCGACCAGCGCCACAAAAAAAACAAAAACAAAACAAAAAATAACAAAAAAAAAAAAAGTCTAGAGATGATAAACAAATAAATAAATAATGAAATAAATAATGAAATATACACGGCGCCAGTCTCAAGAGTATTAATTTCCAATGTGTTCTTCGCCTCCCACTCCAGCAGTGGGGGGACAAACGTAAACTGAGATACGAACAACCACATACGCATATAGGCAGGTACCCCACACGTACTGTGATCGCTACGTGTACGCTATATTAACAATATAAACCCCGTATTCAATCAAGTAAATTGGCTTGTGTACACAGAAAAGAGAACATATTTAAAGGGGAGGGGCAGGGAGATATAGAGAAGTAGGAGGAGGTATAATTACAATCTATCTACAATATGGATAGATTAGATATACCCAAACTGAACCTAAAATGCGTTTTTGACAAAATGACTTTAGCCCCCCTTACAGAAAATAATTTACCAAAAATCAGGAATTATCGGATTTTAATGAAATTTTCAGTGTTTATTCATCAATGAATGATCTTTATAATGCATTATTATTTTATTTCAAAACTTTCTCATTTTTTTTCAGGTCACTTAATTTTGACCCACCCGCTTATGTTGGGGGCGTAACATTTTTGGCGAGTTGGTCATTTTCGATACTAATTACAGTATAAATAAAGAGATAAAAGACCGGTAGCTATGAATAGAAACAAAAAATTTTTTTACGGTTGCTGTTCTATGAGAAAATAAGTACCGAAAATCGAAAAATAAAATGTAAAAAAATAATAAATAATTAATTTTTTGGAGATTTTTTTTTTTACTCATTTCGATAATTATTTAAATGGCTATTATTCTATAAAAGAAAAAATTATACATCGATATTTTTCTGCTTAAAAAGGGTACATTTTCAATCGAGTTTTTCTTCAAAACGTATACTTTTTTTTCGAAAAAATAAGGTTTGCATTAAATAGATATTTATTTCTAGAATCTAAAAATATAACATTCTAAACTTAAAATCCGAATATTTTTATTTTAAATGAATTTTATATATTAATTTTTCATAGCAAAAATACTAAATTAAAGTTTTGAAATAAAATAACTGATGCATTATAAAATGCATTAATTGATAAATCAATACTGAAAATTTCATTAAAATCGATAATTCCCTGATTTTTGGTAAAAAAAATTTCCATCCCAAATGTTACGTTAAAATTGTAAACAGGAGCCTAAAACCATTGAAAAGGAGGCTGAATGGCGGATCGCGTCGAAATTGACTAAAACAAATAGTTTTAAATCTTTTAAAAATAAACTGCATATATAATGATATTTTCTTTTTTTTAATGATCGGCATTATGTTACTAGTTATCATTTTAGACAAAGGTTTGACCTTAGATAATAGATTTGATTAATTTTAATTTGTTTTTAAAAACCTAGCTGAAGACACTAATACTAATGAGAATTTAGTAATCTATTATTATACTAAAGTTGAACGAATCAACATTTGTCCCCTAAATGATTTTTTTACTGTTTAGTTTAATGACTCGAAAATTATTCCTTACTTTTAGGATTGAGTTATGTTTGAAAAAAATTCCATTTTTATTAGTTCGGATTAGTCATAATTTACAATTAAGTAAAAAACTGACCAATCTCTTACTTCACTTTCTGCCTATCACTTTCTTCCTCTCTATGAACGTCTTGATTACCTCCTCGTTGTATATATATTTACCAACCCCTCCGCACGAGCAGGACGCGACACAAGGTCAATTTCTTAAGCGGAGTTTAACAGGTTTGAATTCAGAGTTTTCCTTCTCCTAGACTGGTTGCCTAACCAAGGTTAAAGAGTCTGCACTACTATTTGCCCATAGCTGGAGGTAGAGTAGGATTCATACCTTTCCCAAGGGTATTAGCACTAAGTGAAATGCAATTACCCCGTCCAGGATTTGAACGCGGAGCGACGAGTCCATTTCCCATAACTTTAACCATTACACCACGCACTTCCTCGTTATATATGTTAGTTTCTCTGAGAGAGAGAGAGAGAGAGAGAGAGGGGGGTTAAACCATGATTTTACCTTTTACATATTAAAGTATTTAGCAATAGCTTTTAAGTAAACATATCAAACGTTGTAATAATTAAATTACCATACTGTGGTATATCCACAGGCCTTGCTACCATTTATATTATATATATATATATATATATATATATATATATATATATATATATATGCTTTGGATTTTATTTTTGAATTTTTCAATTTAAAAAATGCAGAAATTTAAAAATTGAAAAATAAAATCGAAAGCATAAAGAGCGTCCACAATAATCAACCGACGTAATTTGCGGTCCAAAAAACATAACAGCAAGAAATGTCTTCGCATAAACACCAGAAGAATTATTAGCAACCTGATGATGGCAAAATAGCCTGAAACCTGGGTAGTTGCCTATGGAAACAATTATATTTTAAAAATTCAACAAATAAATAAATAAAGCTCCTACAAATTTGTGGTTGAGCACTGTGATTTCTTTGTTTCATCTCGAAATTTAAAAAAATCTATCTATCTATCTATCTATCTATCTATCTATATATATATATATATATATATATATATATATATATTATATATATATATATATATATATAAAATCTTTTATTTATTGTTTTTCTCCTTATTTCTATTCTTTTAATTCTGCTCATTTTGTGTGTACACTCTTACAACTATTTCCCCAAGGAATCAGTCCCCCATCTAAGCCACACCTCATCCAAAACATAGACCTCCCCACCTCATTCAAAGAAAACTAATCCTGTCCATTTCAAACTAAGACACCAACCCTCCCTCCCCCAAATTGATAGATTTAAAAGCGATGTTACTTTGGGAAATTCTCAGTAAGAGTCATGTTCTTGTGATTACCTGAAGATGCCGTATTAATACGGTTGAAATAAATTATTGTAATGAAGCAAGTTTAGAGTTTTTTCTTCATTTACTATATATATATATATATATATATATATATATATAAAGTAGTGGGTTAATGTATAAAACGTTCTTCCTGAAAACAATGTAATTTTGTAATATTCTTCCCTTTTGTTTTAAACTCGCGCGATTTATCTGGACTCAGATAAAACTATGTCTAGCCATACATATACCACTTGCTTATTTATTTCAGTATCTTTCTTATAGTGTCTACTATTTCTTTCTTTCTTTTCTTCTTTCTTTCTTTCTCTTCTTTCTTTTTTCTTTTTTTTGAAACCCATTTTGTATTCGTTTGATTGTCTGTTTGTTTGTTTGTTTCTTTCTTTCTTTCTAAATGTATTTTTTTATCCAACTCCCAATTTTTCTTTCTCTCTCTCTCTCTCTCTTTCTGGGTTTAGAAAAGAGATAGATAATCTGTCTATCCATCTCTCTTTATTTTTTCTAAAACTGTTCTTTTTTTTGTTCTTTTCATCTTTTTTGAAAAATACATATTTCTCTGCGCAGTCTTTCTTTTTCCTTTTATTCTTTGTTCCTCTCTCTCTCCTCTCTCTCTCTCTCTTTCTTTCTTTCTTCCTAAATATGTTTGACAACCAGCCATTTCTTTCTTTCTTTCTTTCTTTCTTTCTTTCTTTCTTTTTTCTTTTTTGCTACTAAGTCTCTGCCTACATTTCTTCTTTTCTTCTTCTTCTTCTTCTTCTTCTTCTTCTTCTTCTTCTTCTTCTTCTTCTTTCTTCTTCTTCTTCTTCTTCTTCTTTTCTTTTCTTTTCTTCTAAATCTAATATTTTTTTATTCAGCAGAATGTTTTCCAATCTATCTATCTATCTATCTATCTATCTATCTATTTATCTATTTATCTATCTTTCTTTTTCTTTATCATTTCTTTTTTCTTGAATTTTTTACTTCCAAAATGATAACGAAAAAATCTTCTTGTACTTTTTACTATTTTTCTTCATTCATCTACTTCTCTCCTCTCTCTCCCCTCTCTCTCTCCCTCTCTCTCTCTCTCTCCCTCTAACTTTCTTTCTCTCTCCCTCTCTCTTTCTCTGTCTCCCTCTCTCTTATCCTCTCTCTTTCTCTCTCTTTCTCTCTCTCTTTCCCTCTCTCTCTCCCACTCTCCCCCTCTCTCTTTCTCCCTCTCTCTTTCTTTTCTCTCTTCTGTATCTCTCTCTCTCTTTCTTCTTCCTCCCTCTCTCTCTTTCTCTCTCTTTATCTCTCTTTCTCTTTCTCCCCTCTCTCTCCCCCCTCTCTCTCTTTCTCTCTCACCCCTCTCTCTTTTCTCTTTTTCTCACTCTCTTTCTCTGTATCCCCCCTCTCTCTCTACCTCTCTCTCTTTCCTCTCTCTTCCTCCTTTCTCTCCCTCTCTCTCTCTCTTCTCTCCTCTTTCTCTCTCTCTCTCTTTCTTTCTCTCCTCTCTTCTATATCTCCCTTTCTTTCTTCCTGAATCTTTCATTTTTGACAACCAGCCAGTTCTTTCTTTCTCCGTTCTGTTTTTTTCTTTCTTTCTTTCTTTCTTTTATTTATTTATTTATTTTTTGCAACGTATTATAGGTCCTCTGCGCACATTTCTCCTCCTACATTTTCTCCCCTCTTTCTGCTGTGCGTGGTGTGCGTATATGAGTATGTCTAACACCACACATAAAGAATTACTGGTTTAGCGGCAGGATCTGTCGCCATGTTGTCTCCAAGTCGGCCATTATTTGGCTTAATCTTGGCGCCACAGTGACACGAAGATCTCATTCCACCCGAAAGAAATCCTAATGTAAACTGCGACACAATCAACAGAGCGAACAGCTTCGACGCACCATCGCTACAAGACTTTCTCGTACCAACTGGCGGCATCCGGGCTGCACATGTCGAGGGGGGGGCTGCAAAACACACACACACACACACGCACCACACACACACACACACACAGACAGAGCTCTGCATAGCCTCTTGCAGATATGTGCAGCCCTACATCATACTTGTAGAGACAATGTCATTATAAACTACTCGTGCAATTTCTTATGCCCGTAACTTCAGTTTCACGGGTGTGAAAATCAATTTATGAAAAAAAAAAAAAAAAAATAAATAAAAATAAAAAAATAATAAAAATAAATAAAGGCTTAACCAAAGAATTTAACCAACTTCAGCACACATTTTGTTTTATAACTGTTAAGTCTCAATATAACGACTATAATTATTAACACACACACACACACACACACACACACACAACACACACACACACACACACACACACACACACACACACCAGGCCCCAAGCCGCTCACCTAATAAAATAAGTGAGTTCTTAGGCCTAATTTGTCTGCACAAGGTAGGACAAGAAAAGAAAATAAAAAACACACACACACACACACAAACACACACACACACACACACACATATATATATATATATATATATATATATATATATATATATATATATATATATATGTAGAATTAAACAAAAGACACATCTCCTTTTTAACAATTTTATTTTTGATCTTTCGAATTCCACCCAAATATTAAAAAGTAGGCCAGAAAATTGGAAAAGATCAAAAATAAAATTGTTAAACAGGAGATGTGTCTTTTGTTTAATTCTACATGTATAAATGAAAGAATGCTGCCCCCCCCCCACACACACACATATATATATATATATATATATATATATATATATATTATGATTATATATATTTAGCTTTATATTTCCCATCGCGTGAAAACGCTTCATATAAACGCTAAAAAAAATTACTGGTTTTTTAAAATCTCAACCATTGAACTCATCTGATGATTGGATTACCATGAAACTTCAAGTTATGTAAAACCATAATATTACCATTGATTATATAATATATATATATATATATATATATTATATTATATATATATATATATATATGTGTGTGTGTAAGTATATTGAGAAAAATGAAAAAACACAGGTTTTTCTCAATATACTTACATACCGTCGGATTCACTTCCTTTCTTCACACACACACACACACACACACACACACACACACATATATAATATATATATATATATATATATATATATATATATTATACTAGCTAAAGTACCCGGTCCATGACCGGATTAAATTTTTTTTAAGAATACCAGGGAGTGAATGAGTAAGAGAGAGAATTTGTACATTACAATATTTATTTTTGAAATTTTTTTTTTTTTTTACATTTAGAATATTATTTTTAAAATGTAATCCTTAACTTTTGCATGTTTTGGATCATAAATCTATTTTTCTAAAAATTGTTTTTACATTTAACAAGAACTCAAATTCATTTCTTAATTGCTTATTGCGTTCAAGTGACAAAGAATATTAATAAATTTTCTTATTTACTACTAAAAATGTAACAATTAAAAAGAGCTAAGTATTAAATTTGTGTCTTTATTTATCTAACTTTATCGGCTGAGGCTGTAGAATACAGAATACAGCGACAGCACCTAAAATCTCAATAACGAGTTTATGTAGAACGTAATTTACTTGACACAAAGCGCCAGTATTCGTCAAATTTGTGTAATGTTTAAAATGTATCAAAAATTAATTACATACGTAATATTATTTTGCCTTTTTTAACTGATGCTCATTATGTTTCTTCTTTTCGAATAAAACAAACATTTGACTTTAAATCGATTAAATCAATTCTAATTCGTTTTTAAAGTGAAAATTGCCGTTTGAATAGTTGATACCTAATAAAAAATACATATTAGTAGAATAAAATTCATTTCTGCTAAAATTATATGCTAAAATTTAATGCTTAGAATAACAGCTCCACCCACTTTGGCTCTATCTTGGGCTAGACGGGCGGTCAGAGAGGCCCCCTCCCATCAATCGGCTGGTCACGTCAAGCCCTAGCACCATATGATTGCCCCAACCCTATTGCCCTTATGGCAAACCCCAACCCCTTTATATCATATGGGTGCTAGAAGGTGGTGGCTGCGGGTCTATATGTCCTGGGAATGACGTTAAACTCTATCTGATGGTGAGGTTCCAGTTTTGGAGGTTTGGGGAATGTGGAGCATCCCTTCATAACCATTGCTCAATGTCCACTCTGACCCGGAGTGGTAGTACCTGTTAGGGTCCCATCTATGGGTTAAATAGAAAACATGAGTTTATAAAAAAAATTATCCATTAAAAATGAAATTATTTCAAAAACGCTAAATATTTTTTTTAAATAGAAGTATTCGGCATAAAATAACCCAAGGGTTGACATGCCATAAAACCCAACCAACCAAACCAAACCAAACATATCAATGATATTACACCTTCCTTTCTTGATTTGTTATCATTATTACTATTATTATTATTACTATTATTATTATTACTATTACTATTATGCTACTTTATAAAAAAAGACGATTTTTATTTCAATAATAATAAGTGTCTGTATACGGTATTTAAAAAATGTTTCTTAATTATTGAATTATATCGCTTTATTAAAAAAATCAAAAAACAAATTTTGTGTGTTCTTAGTTATATATGAAGTTGGTGCAAGATTTCATCTGAGATTTCGTCTCTGTTTTACAAACTTACTTTACAAGTAAACTAATGTTGGTATATATATATACACATTCATATATAAAACATATTAACTAAATGCACATTATACGATATATATTATATATAATTAAATAAATATATCATAATATATTATATATGATATAGTATATAATACAAAATTACAATATTATTATAATTATGTTATATTACATATCTCGTAATAATATAAGATAATATATTTTCGTATCATACTATAATATAACATATATATATATATATATCTATATTTATATATTATATATATATATTAAAAATATATATATATTATTATTAAAACATTATATTAGATACTATGACGTATATATAACTACTTAGATTATAATACATATACAATATCATGATACTATAATATAAAAACACATATGTATTTTTATTATGAGAAGTAACATTATTAGGAGAAACATACACGACTGTGTTTTGATATGGCTTTTTAGCCGACAATTTTTGGAGAATATGTGCTTGATTGAAGTCGTATCTAATTTTTTGAAAGTTAATTAATTAATTAATTAATAATTAGGCGGGCAATATTACTATCAAATGTAGGGGCTAAACATATCTATTTATTTGGTGCAACAGACAGTCACAACCTTAGGTTTCATCGATGAAAACCTAAGGTGGGACTGTTCTATTGCCATAAATAGATATGTAATACCATATATATATATATATATATATATTATATTATATATATAATTTTCTTTGAGTTGCACATGACTTTCCATGATCAAAGTCCTGCAACATTCGAATGTTATAATGATCGTATTTCGGATGAATACGTCACACAATTTCGAAAGAAAATTAACGGCTCAATAAACGCCAAAATCCGTTCACTTCAATTTAATTACTTTTTGCCCTCGTATACAACATTTTCTTTTTCTCTCCGATCTCCACATATACTTTGAAAGGGTGAAGGTCACCCGAAATATCAAATAGATAAACCAGACAACAGAGCAACGTTGAATATATAAAAATTCTGATATTTGTTCGGTTTTACTTTTTTGTCTTCTTTTCCAATGCTTCAAAAGACCAAAACAAACAACGTTCACAAGAACATTAACACATAATATATATATATATATTATAGTATATATATATATTATATACAGACGCTGCCGCTGTCAATAACACCAAGACAAAGGATCCGTTTGAACACTTAGCGACATTCGTTTTTGAGAAGGGAATCTAACGATCCCGAAAAATTTATGATAACAAATGAATATAAAAAATAAGTGAATCCAGTACTCCATAAACATCGAGTTCCTAATTTATTTTTAAATCTTCATAATAATGCCTAACTTCAAAATAAAAACAAAACAATACAAAACACACACACCACACACACACACACACACACACACACACACACACACACTATATTATATATATATATATATATATATATATTAAAAGAAAAATTTGAACTGGAAAATTCCAGTCTGAAAAAAGAATCTAACGGAGCAGACACTAAGGTGCCAACTTCCCCTCTCCTATGCTGATTGGGTACACTAAACCACCCTGATAAACACATATTTCACCAGGTCAGAAAAAACAACCACTTTCTAAAAAGATGAGAAGAACTGAAACCCGATACCATCGCAGAGGTCACCAGAAAAAATATAAAAGAAACCTCATGAATCATCTGTACAACATTTTCAATAAAGTTAGTGGTCTGATGAAACTCATTGGTATATTCAGATACCTGTAGGAAGAAATAGATATATAACCGCAAAATAGTCGATTTTTAAACTTTTTCCTTACCCTCTCTCTCTCTCTCTCTCTCTCTCTTATAATAATATATATATATATATATATATATATGAGGGTAAGTATACAAAACAAACGAAGAATGTGGGAAATGGCCAGATAGTGTAACGGTTAGAGACTTCGCCTGCCAGCTTGACAGTCGAGGTTTCGAGTCACACACGGAGCAGTCTCCCATGTCTATAACCTTGCTGATGAGACCTAATAGGTCGAAATGTACATTCAGGGATTGACATTTTCTCGATTTGTTTAGCCTTACATTTGAACATATATGCCCGCCTAAATTCATTAATTATTAACTAATTAATTTTCAAAAATTAGGTATGACTTCAATTAAGCACATATCCTCAATATATATATATATATATAATATATATATATATATATATATATATATATATATGTAATATATCAAGAAAATTGAAAAAACACAGGTTTAAAATGGGTTAAGTGGTGAGTTTATTGGCCGACGCTGCAGTGTTTCGATCTATTAAATAGATCATCTTCAGGGCATAAGATAAGAAATTATATATCACAAGAAAGATGAGAAAAAGTGAGTGTAATCCTTCTTATTCAGTCTGTTTAAAAAATTTTCTGAAGTTTGAAAAAAAAGAGACGGTTTTGAAATATGACATCAAATATTCTATTTAGTGTGAGTATGTAACGCTGTTAGTGTGTGTATTGAATTATATATTATATATATATTATATATATATATATATAAGAGATTTATCCAAAACTTGGTAGTAAGGGATGATTCTATATGTGATTTCTAAGATCCACTGTACTAATATTGATGATACAGCGAATCTTTAAATCACTGAAGAGAGCTCAATGTAAAATAACCTTTTAGATTATATACAGAGCAATATTTATCAAAAAATGAAGGAAGAACTCCATACAGTAATCCCATAATAAATTTATTTCGACGAAAATTGGGGCCCATATAAATCTAAGTTGATTTAGACCGGCTCCCCAAATTTTCGTCTCATCAGATGGGTCTCAATTCACTTATGGACAAGCATATCACAAAAAACCCCAAAGAGCTGAATATATATAAATTCAAACAAAAACAAAAAATAAAAAAAAAAAACATATATATATATTTTTAACAGTGTAGGATTGTAACCATAGAAACAGGAAGTGAATGAAAAAAAGAGATACATCTCAAGGTTGATTCCTAGGTTGTTCAGACAGACAAAAAAGTGACATGACAGAAAAAACAGAGTAGTATATTAAAAT
Source organism: Doryteuthis pealeii (assembly GCA_023376005.1). Lineage (NCBI taxonomy): Eukaryota > Metazoa > Mollusca > Cephalopoda > Myopsida > Loliginidae > Doryteuthis > Doryteuthis pealeii. Next base: position 168,363 of record JALAJA010000115.1, on the reverse strand, counting down.
ATAAATAGACAAGTAAAATAAAAATATTTTAAATTTAAACATTAGAGTATAATGATGTATAAAAGAAAATACTAGTTAAGATATAAATAATAAAATAGTACGATAATAAAAATTAAAATTAAAATTAAAAAATAATATATAATAGAAATAAAAATCAATTAAAAATAATACTAACAATAAAAATAATACTCAGAACAAAACAAGATGGTGACATCTCATTAAATGATGGGCTTCTGAAATTAGTAGAGTAGTTCATATACCTCGGTAGCAATATCTCATCTACTGAAAGCGATGTCAACAGACGCATAGGAAAGGCATGGTGTTACGTTTTTAGGGACCATTCCTTGGCCTTATAGCAGAAGCGCTTATCTGGTGGAATTGGATCCTTCATAAAGACTGTCGATAATAAATCCTGTTGGTTACTAAAGTGTTCTCAGTTACTGGTAATCGTATAAGTCCTTCGAGAGTATTGGTAAAGATCCGGCAATATTATTAATGCATTTAAAATTCTGAAATATGTGTTATATACCTCTATGAGTCCGAATAACGCAGATAATAATAATAATCAAGCCTCATCTCAAACATTCAGAGAAATAATGAATATTTCATAATCGTTGAGAATATAACTTAAATAACTAAGGGAATTGTGACCTAGCTTCAGACAGTTACATAATCTCCATTATAATAAGATATCTTATTATAATGGAGATTGTGTGTTTTTCTGTCTGTAACCGAAACTATATTACTACTCAAGTCACAATTCCCTTCGTTATTTACATCACATTCTCTATGATTTTATTTATATTTAAACCTCAATTATTAATAAAATTGCTTCACCTTTTTATTAGTGTTGTCCATATCTACATTACAAATAACATGCAATTGTATTTATATATACAAAAAATAGCGGTTTACAGTGTGAATGGAAGGCTAATTTGCATATTGATATTAAAAAATTGATTTTTAATAAATATGTGCTTAGTATAATTGATTTCTAATTGTTTGGTTTTATTTTAATGAAGATAAGCAGAAATCTCTTCAATGAATCTTAAATGAAATCCATTAACAAAAAAATAACTGGCATTTTATTTTATTTTCCTAATTAACTAAATAGTTAAATAAGTAAAATTCAGTAATGAAAGACGGGAGTGATGGAAGAGTAAGTTTCATTTCTATTTTTCTATTATACCCCCACTCTGTTACATATCTTTTTATCTGCCTTCTTATTAGACTTTCTAATTTAATACGATATTTCATTACATTAAAACTTAAATACTTGCACCCAGAGGGTGCATATATTTGCTAGTGTTAATAATATAGCTTAAATAACTTAGTAAATTGTTACATTAGTGATGACGTAGTATCGGTTACAGATAGAAAGTTACATAATCTCCATTATAATATGGTTTTGTTATGATCAATATGCAAATTAGGATTCCCATTCACACTGTAAGCTACTGTTTTTTATTTATTAAAAGGGTTTTATAATTTGCTTGAAGCATTGTGTTCATATTGGTTTGTTGATTGGATTTGAAGGCAATCACAATGCAAGTGTAAAGAAAAATAAGGTAACTATGGTGTTGTTTGTTAACCTGTGATTTATTCTTAATATTTCGAGATAAAAATCTCTTCTACAGAAGATCTCCAGAACTGAAATTGTTTATCTTGAAATATTAGGAATAAATCACAGGTTAACAAACAACACCATAGTTATCTTATTTTTCTTTACACTTGCATTGTGATAGCCTTCAAAACCAACCACCAAACCAAAATTGGACAGTCACTAACAACAGCTTCAGTTTCGGAGATCTTCTGTAGAAGAGATTTTTTATCTCGAAATATTAAGAATAAATCACAGGTTAACAAACAACACCATAGTTACCTTATTTTTCCTTCAACTTGCATTGTGATAGCCTCCAAAACCAACCACCAAACCAATATAAACACAATGCTTCAAGCAAATTATAAAAAACCCTTTTAAATATTTAATAATATAGAGAGAGAAATTGCGAGAATGTGGCATTTAAGCATAACCTCCATTCCAGTAGTAATATGAGCACTGGGAATGATAAAGACGAATTCTGATACGTAAATTAAGACACCACTGGGAAATCTATCCCTATCTGAAATATAAGCGAACAAAAGGTCTCCACATGCTAAAAGAGGTAAAAACAAGATGAAGAAAGAAAAAATTTTTTAGCCATGGCATGGATAGACATCAGGAAGACGTATGACATAATCCTCCAACCATGGATATTAGAATGTTTCAAAAATCTTCCAAATCCCAGAGAAAATAATCATCTTCATCATACGAGCTGTGGAAAAACTGAAGAGTGTAACGAACAGCTGGGAGAAACGCCTAACAGACGTCAAAATACAAAGAGGCAAACTTCCAGGGACTAATGTCCCCTTTACCAGTCGTCATGGCAATGATACCGCTTAAATTGTATCCTCAGAAACATACCAAGGAGATATAGTTTACCAAAAAAAAAAAAAAAAAAAAAAAAAAAAGGTAAGAAAAAAAAAAAAAATAAATCGTTATTTTTAAAAAACGTTTAAAAAAAAAAAAAAAAAAGAAATCAAATTAGCGTATTGTATTTAGTTACTTCCTACCCGCTCGTTGGGGTTCTGCAATAACTGTATTTTCACTGTAGACCCAGCCCTGTCGGCTGGGGCTTTAAAATACAGCGACTGCACCTCTGCAGAGGGGTATACCCTAATTGGCACCTTCATGGCGATGATACCGCTAAATTGTTTGGTTTGGTTTTTTTTTCTTTTACGGCATATCAACCTCAGTGGGTCATTTAATGCCGATAAAGTTTTGAAATAAATCAATTCTTAATGGATAATACAATTTTTTTTTATAAACTCATGTTTTTCTATTTAACCCATAGATGGGACCCTAACAGGTACTACCACTCCGGGTCAGAGTGGACCAGGGAGCAATGGTGATGAAGGGGTGCTCCACATTCCCCAAACCTCCAAAACTGGAACCTCACCATCAGATAGAGTTTAACGTCATTCCCAGGACATGTAGACCCTCAGCCACCGCCTTCTAGCACTCATATGATAAAAATGTGGAGCACCCCTTCATCACCATTGCTCCCTGGTCCACTCTGACCCGGAGTGGTAGTACCTGTAAGGGTCCCATCTATGGGTTAAATAGAAAAATGTATTTCTAAAAAAATGTATTATCCATTAAGAATTGATTTATTTCAAAACTTTATCGGCATTAAATGACCCACTGAGGTTGATATGCCGTAAAACAAAACAAACAAACAAACTAACGTATTGTATTCAGTTACTTCCTACCCGCTCGTTGGGGTCTGCAATAACGGTATTTTCACTGTAGACCCAGCCCTGTCGGCTGCGGCTTTAGAATACAGCGACTGCACCTCTGCAGAGGGGTATACCCCCTACCCCCCCAAAAAAAATGGGGCCACTTGTTGGCCGTGGGTGGTGATCCGTAATGCTTAAGTACGGAATCTTAGGGGATGAGCAGTCCATGACATTCAAAACCCCCACTTTGGCTTTTACTTAGGCTAGACGGGCAGTCGGAGAGGCCGCCTCCAATCAATCTGCTGATCACGTCAATCCCTACTCCCTATATGTTTGTCTCAACCCTATTATCCTCGTGGCGAACCCCAACCATTTTTTATCATATATGTGCTGCGCCCTGTCGGCTGGGTCGTTAGAATGAAACGACTGCATCTCTGCAGAGGGGTAAGACTCCAACAATGGGCCCGCCTGTTTGCCGTGGGTGGCGACCCGTGATGCTTAAGGATAGAGCCCAGGTAGATGAGCAGTTCATGACATGCAATACCCACTTTGGTCCTATCTTGGGTTAGACGGGCGGTCGGAGAGGCCCCTCCGATCAATCGGCTGGTCACGTCAAGCCTAGCACCTATATGATTTTCCCAACCCTATTGCCCTTATGGCAAGCCCCAACCCCTTTTTATCATATGGGTGTTAGAAGGCGGTGGCTGCGGGTCTACATGTCCTGGGAATGACGTTAAAACTCTATCTGATGGTGAGGTTCCAGTTTTGGAGATTTGGGAATGTAGAGCACCCCTTCATCACCATTGCTCCCTGGTCCACTCTGACCCGAGTGGTAGTACCTGTTAGGGTCCATCTATGGGTTAAATAGAAAAATGTATTTATAAAAAAAATGGTATTATCCATTAAGAATTGATTTATTTCAAAACTTTATCGGCATTAAATGACCCACTGAGGTTGATATGCCGTAAAACAAAACAAACAAGTAAACAAACGTATTGTATTCAGTTACTTCCTACCCGCTCGTTGGGGTCTGCAATAACTATATTTTCACTGTAGACCCAGCCCTGTCGGCTGCGGCTTTAGAAAACAGTGACTGCGCCTCTGCAGAGGGGTATGCCCCCTACCCCCCCCAAAAAAAGACGGTCGGTCGGAGAGGCCGCCTCCAATCAATCTGCTGATCACGTCAGGCCCTAGTCCTTATATGATTGTCTCAACCCTATTATCCTGGTGGCAACCCCAACCTTTTTTTTATCATATATGTGCTAGAAGGCGTTGGCTGAGGGTCTTCACGGCCTGGGTATGACGTTATCTGATGGTGAGGTTACAGTTCTGGTGTTTGGCGAATGTGGAGCACCCCTTCATCACCATTGCTCCTAGGTCCACTCTGACCCGGAGTAGTAGCACCTGTTAGGGTCCCATCCATAGGTTAAATAGAAAATATTTTTTAACAAAAATTTCAATACCGGCCCTCGACAACTCTGCGTAGCACAGAGATTTTTGCGATAAAGTGAGAAGCTGATGGTAGATACAGCGCTTGACCTAAAACGCAAAACATTCTCGCTAATGAAAAAGGGATAGACTTTATTTTTATTTCTATTTTATTTTTAAAAATCAGAAGCATTATAGTTTATGATAAAACTCAAAAGAGTTTGATGTAAAATTATATAAAAGTGTATAATGAGTATCAAAAATTGTTCATGATATATTCCAGCTATTAAAAAAGTAATTTACAAGTCACAGAATTGAAGAAAATGTAAGTTCAAATCACTTGTGTGTTGATAAATCCGTAGTGTTGTAGATAAAAAGCCTTCAGAGGTGTAAATATCCAGAATATTGTTTTTTCATTAGACAAATATGAATATAGATGGAAATTTATCCGACAGTATGAATTTAACATTTTGGAAAAAAACAAATGTTTATAATTGCTGACAGAAATCTGTTTCGACCGTGTTAATAGATCGGTCTATCAGTCCAGACAGCAACATCATGAGAGGAACGACGGGAAAAAAAGCTAAACAGAGTTGAGTATGAACGATAATGTTTGTTTTTATCTCTGATTTTTTGACAAATAATAAGGAATGTATTTCTTTATAACACAGAAACACGCATTTTAAAATATCCATGCAGTTGAGTAATACGTTTGTGTTTGATCGCCGTGTCGTCGAACTCTTTTATTTTTTCCCGTCTTTCTCTCATATTGTTGCTCTATTGATGATGACCGATCTATTAAAACGGTCGAAACAGATTTCTGTCAGCAATTATAAACATCATTTGTTTTTTCATAAATATTAAATCATACTGTCGATTAATTTCCATTTATTTTCATATATTTTTTTATATAAATCAATTGAAATAACATTAAAATAAGTGTAATATTTTTTTATATCGTTCTTATTTAGTTTCGTTAGTCTTTCTAATTTTATATTTTTTATTACATCAAGACTTAAATACTTGCGCCCGGGGTGCCCACTTTTGCTAGTTGTTTTAATAAATATTTTCTTGATATTATTGATTTCTCAGAGCCGGGTTATCTAAGTCGGTAGAGCGTTCGGCTAGAAATCACAAGGTTCCTTGTTCGATACCGTCCTCGCCGGCTCAGCGTATGTGTAGCACAGGGATCTGTGCGGTAAAGTAAGGAGCTGATGGTAGGTGTGGCGCTCCACCTCAGATGCTAAGATAATCTCCTTGGTCTAGCGCTAGTGAAAAGGGGATAACTCCTCGCTGATTGGCTGATACCGACATTAGGCGCCCCGACGACTTATTGATTTTCTAATTGTTGGTTTTATTCTAATAAAGATAAACAAAAATCCCGTCGATAAATTTGAAAAGAAATCGATTAAAAAAATGAAATAACTGTAATTAATTTCTTTACTAAATAATTTAGTTAAATAGTTAGATTATGAAAATTTAGCAATGAAATGCCAAGAGCAATGGGAATAGCTAGTATCTGTTAAAATTATGAGCAATCATAAATTGTGAACGTATCTGAAGCTAGAATTAGAATTAGGGCCGTTAGATTAAAAAATAACGGGGCCCCTTGAAATTACACTGTTAATAACCTTTTAACCCCTTAAAAACGCGCCATTACAAACGCGTGAGAATACGTTAGTCTAGTTAGCAGATTCGACCCGACTTTCAAGGAGAGTAGACGCTGTTTGTCAGCTCTCGGGTCCATCTCCCTCCGCGGCGGAATCATGGGCTAAGAAATAAAACTTGATCAAGAAACAAACAAGTTGTGTTTGTTGATTAAATTATTGGTAATTTATGAGGAAGTGCGTCCTGGTCTCCTGCCTCAGAAATTGCTACCCGGTGACTATTAAAATAACGTCCCCAGCTATGTCGGTGTTACTTGAAAGAAAACAACCAACTTAGGGCGTTAAATGTATTTTAGAGGGAAGGGGTCTCTTTTTCGGCGTAATTCTTATTTATTTATCGTAATTTGTCGTAATTTTTGTTCATTTATAGAAATTTGTCGTAATTCTTGTTCATTTATAGAAATTTGTCGTAATTCTTGTTTATTTATCGTAATTTGTCGTAATTCTTGTTTAGATATGAAGATGGATATATAGTTTGGAATAGACTGAGATGGATAGATAAACAAAATAAAATAGATAGATATGAACAAAAGGAGATATATAGATATTTTCGACAAGTAAATGTATTTGTGGGGTGTCGCTTCTTTTTTGTCGTAATTCTTGTTTATTTAAACTAAAAACAAGACATTAAACAAACATGAATAAAAGAAAATCTGAGACAACATAGCTGGGGACGTTATTTTAATAGTCACCGGGTAGCAATTTCTGAGGCAGAAGACCGGGATACACTTCCTCATAAATTACCAAATTATTAAACAAGCAATGACCAGCCCAGCCTGTAAGAAGAAACAAGAAAGAAAATCAACACAACCAGTAGCTAGAATAGAAGTCAGCCCAGATAAAATGGCGGCCGACATGTTAGATGACCTAGACGAAGAATTAGAAGCAGCAGGGTAAAATGTCAGAACTATCATCTCTGATCTATCTCTAATCTATCTGTATCTCTCCATTATATAACCGAGATGAATCTCCCCGTTTATGTACTCGATGAGCAACTGTTACATAATTTATGCAGTTGCATAAGATTATTGTCAATCCCCTGTATTTCTAAAGGGGTGGCCCTTTTCATATCACGGGCGGGACTTTCCATGGAATAGTGCAGAAAGCCCGCGAAATACGTGAAGTCACGTGGGACCTGGTTGGTTCCTCAGTTTTCAGACGTCCAGTCAGGCAGTGAAGATGTCCTGCCTTAACTGTAACTCACACTGCATACGCGCGCTATGTTAGTCAGATGTTTAGTTACATGAAATGTTTAGTTAGGTAAATAAAAGTTTTAAAAAAATAACACGGTCTTATGATTAATGAATGTCTTGGTGGCAAGACTGATCTAGAAGAAGAAATGAGTTAAGTGCGACCGATGAAGACGAAGTCCAGAGATGCTAGAAGAGATGTTAGAAGAAGACGTGAGATAGAAAAGATGAACAGCAGAAGAATAGAAGAATAGAAGTCTATTCTTCGATGCCGTCGATTGCTGGACCGCTGAGTCTCCTCCCGACGTTTTCGACTTTCTCCTCGCCCGAACACCGTCGTCGCCGCCGATATTGCCCGTGAAGACGACAGCTGCAGGCTGAAGAGAAGACTGAAAACTCAAAAAACGAAACCACGTTCGAAAAGTCGGCCCGCAGACTCGCTGCAAAATAGCGCGCAAGAGATTATATCATTAGATTATGTATAAAAAGCATTGGTACTAATGTAGAATAGCGCGCAAGACATGATATCATTAGATTACGTATAAAACGCATTGGTACTAAAGCAGAATAGCGCGCAAGAGATAATATCATAAAATTGTAACAGATCAACAAAAAAAAAAAAAGAGTTCTTCGATGCCTGTTTCATCTAGTTTCAAACTATTAAAAATGATTTCCCAATTTGTATCCTCCCTATACTCGGATACACTGGAAACATCTGAGGAAGGCTGGAGCATACAGCGGCCAAAACGTTTGTTACGTACTTCTCTTCTGGCCGGCTTGGTACTTCTATCATCTATCTTCTAATGGTCTGGTATATCTTCTACAGGTCTCGTCTGGTCTTCTTGTATGGGTCCCGTGTCTGGTTCTGCTGGGGACCATTTCTTATCAGAAGCCTTGTGTCATTGTTAGCTTTTAGTAATAACAACAAGACTTCGATTTACTTTTGATGTTATTTTATTCTGGAACCCCAGAACCAGACAAATGTGCGCGGAGAGTCACATCTTGCTAGCTTCAGTCCTAACTCTCAACTGACTAATTCTAACTGTCCTGCAACTAACTGAGTTGCTTACACCTTAAACCGGAAGGGGCTTTCTATCACTTCCGATTCTCACGATCATCCCAGAACGCAAGGTGAGAGTGAGGTCAAACATTGTCACTCACTCTCAAGGCCATCAGCTGTACTGATCGCCATAAGGATTTCTATACTACCTTAAAAAGTAATAGGGATCCAATTAATATGTAACACGTTGTGATAATATCTAGCGCAATAAAGATGAGGACAATAGTCCAAAAAATCAAAATTATTCACCTCAAGCCTATGGGATGGCAAGAGGTTTTGTGTTTTAATATTTAAAGATAGTTGTGGTTATTCTTTGGTCCATGTCTCCGGTTTACCGTCGCGACGGTTAGCTAGCGGTTTGCCGCCCGACTCTGCGCCGCTACACTGCCGTCGTTGTCGAAGTAACTCGTTCGATGTGACAGTCGGCGACTATCGTCATCGTACCACCGATGATACCTGGCTGGTCACCCATCTAAATAATGAGCAGGAACATCACTGCTTAACTTGTAATTAAGTTTTGCTTATTCTAGCACCCAGTAATTAGGTTACTTACAATAACATAAATCTTTAGTTATAACTTGTTTTTGGCTACATTAAATTTCAATTGATTTAACGGTGCAAAAATGTAAACATTGTTTTTCGTTTATAATTTTCATTATTTGAGTAAGCCGAAATTTTAAAAAAAAATCATTAGGAGTTTGTTTAATGCTTCTTCTTTCGAGTGAATAAAAAAATTTCAAGATAATATTAACCTTTATGCAAGTTTTATTATGTTAAATATAGTGTGTGTGTGTGTGGGGGGGGGGGTAAATTTCACGGGGAAAATTGGTGGTGCTCACGGAAAACTTCAATATAGGCAACATTTACGCTTGGGAAGAAAAGTATGATATTCAGGAGTCTATAGGCATTCATTTGGCCGCCTTTTTTTTCCCACCATCAAAATTGGTCACGAAATAAATAAAAAATAGAGCCATATTGACCTTTGGGCCTATAATGGTCTCATTGCTGTTGCAAATAAATTTAAGGTAATAATTTAATTTTAAATAATATTGGATGATATTTTTTCTTTAGTTTTTTTTTTCTTTGCCAATTATCAATACTAGCAAAAGAAAACACCCTTCGGGCGTCGTAAAAATTAATTTTTGAAAGACATTGCCTGTACTGAATCAAGTTAATCTTATAGGAAAATATATAAAGGTCGATCAACATGGGATTTGTAAATGGTACATTATATATACTAGCAACAGAAAACACACTACGGGTGTCGTAAAAATTAATTTTTGAAAGACATTGCCTGAGAGGGTGGGAGTTAAAAATTCAATGTCAGAGGGTTTGTATCATAAGTAAGACAAATCCTCATATTTATTAAAGGAGTAAAAAAAAAAACAATTTGAAATGAAAACTGAGCCCCATCCCTCTCAAATAAAATGTTGCGTGCATGTAATAATCAAACAATTATTTTGAATATTTTCCACATGAATTTTACACAAAATCGTAGGTATTTGTTTATTTGTAAACTTTTTAGTTAACTTCTTGTTACTGTAAAAAAAAAAAAAAAAAAGAACGAGAGTAAAAAACAATTTTAAAAATTGCTTACTCAAATTTTGGGTGTATATAGCATAAGAATATTGTGACGTAAACTGTGACGTAGAGCTATAACGTAGTTTTTGTTACAGACAAATTATAACACTTTTCTTATCAATTCTCCTACTTCTAGCCTCCACATCCATTAATATACTTTGAAAAAATCGGGAACACACCACCCCTGATGATGGCACTTCGAAGTGCCGAAAGTACTCGGGATATGAACTTCGGGGAAGTAATCCACGTATTCCATCCAAATATAAAAAAAAAGTTGACCAGAAAGCTTGAAAAGATCACCAATAAAATCGTTAAACAGGAGACCTGTCTTTTGTTTAATTCCACACACACACACACACATATATATATATACACACACACATATATATATATATATATATATATATATATATATATAATATATATGAGGAAAAATGAGTAAAGAAAAGAAATGAAAATGGATAAAATGAATTTAATCAATATCACATTAATCGATATCACTTACACATGTGTTTCGGTCAGTTTATGTGTGTGAAAATATTTCGCACACATACAAGAATCGACCTTCATCAGAGTGAACATTTATTTTTATATTTTATTATTATTTATTTTTATTTATTTTTATATTTTATTATTATTTATTTTTATTTATTTTTATATTTTATTATTATTTATTTTTATTTATTTTTATATTTTTTTCATAAAAATAAATGTTCACTCTGATGAAGGTCGATTCTTGTATGTGTGCGAAATATTTTCACACACATAAACTGACCGAAACACATGTGTAAGTGATATCGATTAATGTGATATCGATTAAATTCATTTTATCCATTTACTTTTCTTTTCTTTACTCATTTTTCCTCATATTGTCGGATTCAATTCCTTTTCCATTTTTACATATATATATATATGTATATATTTATTCAAAATAAAACTTCCCTCTGATGAAGGTCGAATCTTCTCTGAGTGCGAAATATTTTCACACAGATAAACTGACCGAAACACATGTGTAAGTGATATTGATTAAATTCATCTTTTATTATCCATTCTATTCTTTCTTTTCTTTATTCATTCTTCCTCATATATATATATATATATATATATATATATATATATATATATATATATATATATATATATATATATGTATGTATGTATGTATATTATAATAAGTAATGGTTAAAACTGTTGGTGTCAGCGAAAATAGAAAAAAGACCTTTTGGCATTAAAAAATAAAATGCACCCTTAACATCAAAATTCAAAGCCAGCCAAAAACATTTCGCATCGGTCTTCACGCCATTAAACAAAGATCGTGTCCCTCAGCGGGGAACCAGGGTGAGGTCGAAAAATTAGCCGTTGGAACAGACTCCTCTGCTTAACATGGGTAGTCATTAGAACCGGCACAATCCCCACCCCCTGAACTACCAAGAATAACGCCACAACAATGTCAAAAGACTAGAATGGTTAAAAGAGGATTACAAAGCCTTTTTTTTATTTAAATCATTCGGCCAAGTTCTTCAAAAACCAAAGAATCAGCAGAAAATTATACACTGAAGAAATCTAAAACATCTGGAAAGTAAATATTAAAATTTAGAGAAATTACTACAATACCCGACAAAATATTATGGAATTAGGATTTTCACTTAATTATTATTATTATAACTAGTACAAAATAAAATAATATTACTATACAAGTCACAATTCCCTTTGTTATTTACATCACATTCTCCATGATTTTATTTTTATTTAAACCTCAATCTCTAATAAAATTGTTTTACATTAATAATACTGTTAATCATATCTACAAATGAATAATATGCAATTGTATTTATATATATACACTAAAATAGCATTTTACAGGCTTATTTTACAGGCTTATTTGCATATTGAAATTAAAAATTTGATTTTAATAAATATGTGCTTAGTATTATTGATTTTTAATCGTATGGTTTTATCTTAATGAATATGATCAAAAATCTCTTCAATAAATCTTAAAAGAAATCGATTAACGAGAAGAAATAATTCTGATTTTATTCTTTACTTCCTATTTTAACTAAGTTATTAAATTAGGAAAAGTTAGTAATGACAAAATATTATGGAATTAGGATTTTCACTTAATTATTATTACTAGCAAATATATGCACCCTCCGGGTGCAAGTATTTAAGTTTTAATGTAATAAAATATTGTATCAAATTAGAAATGCTAATGAAACTAAATAAGAAAGCAGATACAAATATTTGAAACAGAGGAGGGTATAATAAAAAATAGAACAACTGAAACTTACTCTTCCATCACACCCGTCTTTCATTGCTAAATTTTCCTAATTTAACTATTTAGTTAAAATAGGATGTAAAGAATAAAATTACAGTTATTTTTTTTTGTTAATGGATTTCTTTTAAGATTTATCCCTGAGATTTTAGATAATATTCATTAAGATAAAACCAAACAATTAGAAATCAGTAATACTAAGCACATATTTATTAAAATCAGATTTTTAATATCAATATGCAAATTAGCCTTCCCATTCACACTGTAAACTGCTATTTTGTTGTATATATAAATACAATTGCATGTTATTAGTATGTAGATACGATCAACAGTATTAATAATGTAAAACAATTTTATTAATAATTGAGGTTTAAATAAAAATAAAATCCTGTAGAATGTGACGTAAATAACTAAGGGAATTGTTACTTGAATAGTAATATAGTTTCGGTTACAGACAGAAAAACACACAATCTCCATTATAATAAGATTATAACTAGTACAAAATAAAAAATATCTTTTTATAATGGAGATTGTGTGTTTTTCTGTCTGTAACCGAAACTATATCACTACTCAAGTCACAATTCCCTTAGTTATTGACGTCACATTACCATGAATTTATCTTTATTTTTATTTAAACCTCAATTATTGATAAAATTGTTATACCTGATTAATACTGTTGGATTATTCTACATACTAATTACATGCAAGTATATTTATATATTCAACAAAATAGCGGTTTACAGTGTGAACGAGAAGGCTAATTTGCATATTGATAGCCTTCTCGTTCAAACTATAAACCGCTATTTTGTTGTATATATAAATACAATTGCATGTTATTAGTACGTAGATATGGTCAACAGTATTAATAATGTAAAACAATTTTTATTAATAACTGAAGGTTTAAAAGAATGAAATCATGGAGAATTTGACGTAAATAACTAAGGGAATTGGGACTTGAGTAGTAATATAGTTTCGGTTACAGACTGAAAAACACACAATCTCCATTATAATAAGATATATATATATATATATATATCTTATTATAATGGAGATTGTGGTTTTGTATGTCTGTAACCGAAACTATATTACTATACAAGTCACAATTCCCTTTGTAATTTACATCACATTATCCATGATTTTATTTTTTATTTATATCTCAATTACGAATAAAATTGTTTAACATTACTTATACTGTTGCCCATATCTACATACTAATAACATGCAATTGTATTCATATATACAACAAAATAGCGGTTTACAGTGTGAACGAGAAGGCTCATTTACATATTGATATTAAGAATTTGATTTTAATAAATATAAACTTAGTATTATTGGTTTCTTATTATTTGGTTTTATCTTAATGAATATGAGCAAAAATCTCGGGGATAAATCATAAAAGAAATCCATAAACAAGAGGAAAGAACTGTAATTTTATTAAATAATTCATAATCTAACTAAATAGATAAATTAAGAAAAATAAAAAACGGGAGTGATGGAAAATGATGGAAGAGTTAGATTTAAAGCTATTCTATTTTTCGATTACACTCCCTCAGTTTATCATTTTCTAAATAGTTTCTAATTTGATACAATATTTTAATACATCAAAACCTAAATACTTGCTAGTATAATTAATGGAGATTCACTTCAGGTTTTTGTCTGTAACAAAAATTACGTCATTGCTTACGTCACATTACCCCAAATCGTCATAACATAGAATAAAATACTAAGCTTGCTGAAATCAATTTTTTTTATATCAACTAGTACAAAATAAAAAAACGTCCTCCGGGCGATGTAAAAGTAGATTTTTGAAATATATTGCCTGAGGTGTTGGGAGTAAAAAAATTTAATGTCAGCGAGTTTGTACCCTAAGTAAGTAAAATCATCACATCCATTAAAGGATTAAAAAATAAAACAATTTGAAACGTAAACTTTAAATATGTATTAAAATAAAACAAATTATATATAGATATATAATACCAGTCATGTATTTATTAAAACTTGTTTAAAAAAACAATGAGGACTGTCTAATGTTCAAATTTTGAGTGTATTTATTCTAAGTTATGACGATTTTGTGAAATGTGACGTAAAGAAAATATTAAAATTTAGAGAACTTACTACACTACCTGACAAAATATTATGGAATTTAGTATTTTCATTTAATTATTATTATTATTATTATTATTATTATTATTATTATTATTATTATTATTATTATTTTCACCTTTTGAGTTTTTCGAATCAGCGTTAGCTGATGGTATTTTACTGGAGGCTGAGTGATAACAAGTCTCCTCAGGTTTCCAGGACTCTTCTGATTATTCTAGACGATTGCAGCAATGCAGTAAGTCTGGATGGTCTCAATTCTTCCTCTGATTTCCAGATTTTCCAGTCTTTTTTCCAAGTTTATTGGGACCGTTCCAAGTGCACCAACTACAGTTAGTATCACTTTCACTCTCATATTCCACAGCCTTTTCAATTCTCTGGCAAGGTCCAGGTATTTATCCATCTTTTCATTTTTCTCCAGCTTCACCCTGTGATCTGCTGGAACTGCAAAATCCACAAGTTGACATGTTTTCTTTTTCTTTTTGTTAATCAACACTAGATCTAGTCTCCTGGCTGAGATAGGATTATTATTATTATTATTTACTCCTTTTGAGTTTTCACATCAGCATTGGCTGATGGTCTTTCAGTGGAGTCTGAGTGACAGCAAGTCTCCTCAGATCTCCAGGACTCTTCTGAGTATTCTGGCAGATTGCAGCAGTGCAGTGTTCCAAATGGTATCAACCCTTCCTCTGATTTCCAAACTTTCCAAACCCTTTTCCAATAATTTTGGGACCGTTCCAAGTGCCCCAACTACAATTGGTATCACTTTGACTTTCATATTCCATAACTTTTTCAGTTCTCTGGCAAGGTCCAGATATTTGTCCATTTTTTTCATTTTCCTTTAGCTTCACACTGTTTGCAAATTAAAACATTCCGGGTCGAATCCGGACTTGCAATCCTAATATTTTGTATTCACAAGTTTGTTATCGATTTTATCTAGCGCTAGTGAAAAAGGGGATAGACTCCCTCGCTGTCTGGCTGATAACGACTTTTGGTCACTCCAACGACCTTACTTATTGATACATAGATTGGTAATGATTTTGCAATAGAAATGCATTGAGATTCTGTTATAGGTGATACACCCTATAAGACTAATGGAATGCGCCGACGGGTTACTATAAGTATCAGGGACAATTATGGCTTGGGAGTAAGCCAATGCGAGTAAGCCAATAACTCTATTTGTCGGACGTAATTTCCACATCTCTCTATTGTATTTGTCTACTTTCTGTTAATACATTTTTCTACATTTGTTACCCGTCGTTTTGTTCTTATTTGACCCCTTAAAACCTCACAACAGATTCAATAAGAAATGGATAGTCGAGGGTCAGGAATTAATGCAAGCATTACCTAACAGAATGAAGACGAATTGAATGTGTGTCATGCATTTTGTTGAGCGTTGCCAATAATTGTTCAGTCGAACTCAAACTTCCTGCCATTTTGATTTGTGGCTTTTAGTAACAGAGTCAAGCTGTTGTGCTGACTGTGGAGACTTCTGTACGCCACCCGCTTCCAATCGACGCCGTGGAGGGCAGGGCCGCCAATCCGTCTCGGGCTGCAGTCGATCGGGGACTGGATACCAAGCACAAGCTGTTCTTGTAGATGTAGAGAACAATCAATTTGGAATTGTATTAAGACGAAAGGCTGTATTGCTGGCCATGTTGGATGGGTCACGTCGTTGTCGGAGACTCAAATATATTGAGGTGAACTTTGGCTTACTAATGAGATATTTTGCAATATATATATATATATATATATATATATATATATATATATATCATTTCAAATTTTCTACTATGAAATCGATAAGACAAAAATAACATCTTTTTGTTTTTATTTTTATACGCATTGTAATTGCCTTCAAATCATTAATATATTGTAACATACTTATCAATGCTTCAACCAAATTACCAATTACTTTTATATATATATATCTGTAAGTGAAGACAGCCTAATGGTTAAGGTGCCGGACTGACACCCAACCGACCGGAGTTCAATCCCGGCTGTAGGTCGCTTACAAAATGTCTAGCCACACTGAGGAGACTTGATAAGTCGAAACACGTGTCTGTGGATGACCCCCTATATATATATATATATATATATATATATGTGTGTGTGTGTGTAGAGAGAGAGTGAGAGAGAGAGAGAGAGAGAGAGAGAGTGTGTGTGTGAGAGAGAGAGAGAGAGAGAGTGTGTGTGTGTGTGTGTGTGTGTGTGTGAGAGAGAGAGAGAGAGAGAGAGAGAGAGAGAGAGAGAATATGAATGAAAAAGGCCTGCCTGTTATCATGGAAAATTTAAAGGGTTAATCCGCATAAGGCTACGTGGCATTTTTCTATTGGGAGAGAGGAAGAGTGAGGGGTTAGAATGTTTGGGGAGTTTGGAAAGATGCGTTGACAAAGTAAAACGTGGCCCAGACTCGACAGTTGTGACAAATAAGAATCTCATAAGAAAAAGAAGTGGTCTTGGTTTATTAAATAAAACTATAAATGGCATAAAGTAAGATGTCCCCCAAAATCCCAAGTTGGTTTCCAAACTCCAAAGAAAATAGAATTATTAGTAATCTCAACATCGGCCCAGCAACCGGATTCGAGACTCTCCACGTAGCAAGTAGATGAGATAAGTATTTGAGTGCAAGTATTTAAGTTTTAATATAATAGAATATCATATTAAATTAGAAAAGCTAATGAAACTAAATAAGAATGCAGATAAAAAGATTTGAAACAGAGTGCAAGTATTTAAGTTTTAATGTAATAAAAATATATTAAATTAGAAAGGCTAATGAAACTAAATAAGAATGCAATAAAAAGATTTGAAACAGAGTGCAAGTATTTAAGTTTTAATGTAATAAAATATATTAAATTAGAAAGGCTAATGAAACTAAATAAGAATGCAGATAAAAAGATTTGAAACAGAGTGCAACTATTCAAGTTTGAATGTAATAAAATATATTAAATTAGAAAGGCTAATGAAACTAAATAAGAATGCAGATAAAAAGATTTGAAACAGAGTGCAAGTATTTAAGTTTGAATGTAATAAATATCATATTAAATTAGAAAGGCTAATGAAACTAAATAAGAATGCAGATAAAAAGATTTAAAACAGAGTGCAAGTATTTAAGTTTGAATGTAATAAAATATTATATTAAATTAGAAAGGCTAATAAAACTAAATAAGAATACAGATAAAAAGATTTGAAACAGAGTGCAAGTATTTAAGTTTTAATGTAATAGAATATCATATTAAATTAGAAAGGCTAATGAAACTAAATAAGAATACAGATAAAAAGATTTGAAACAGTGGGGTGTATTGTATGAGTATAGCATTTAATTCTAAGACTGACAACAACAAATAAAAGAATTAAAATTTAGTTTAATTCTAACAATTGATTAAAGAACAAATAAAAACTATGAGTAACAATATAAAGTCCCTCCTGTGTATAGAGTTAAGTATGAGGGACTTACCAGTGTGACGGAGAAGATATCTGGTATCTTAATGCTTTCTTGGAGAGAATTTCTGGTCAACGTGCATACGGGAGCTGGTCCGGGGGTCTATCAGCTAGTTTTGGTATTTTGCACCAAAACTTCTGGACTCATCACATGATTGGGAAATTCAATCACCGAAAGCCTCTTCCTCACTTAACCCCACACAGAGGAATAAACATTTTACTGACCAAACAGGTGTATAATAGAAAAATAGAACAACCGAAACTTACTCTTCCATCACTCCCGTCTTTCATTGCGAAATTTTCCTAATTTAACTATTTCGTTACAATAGGAAGTAAAGAATAACATTACAGTTATTTCTTCTTGTTAATGGGTTTCTTTTAAGACCTATCCCTGAGATTTTATTAGAAACCAATAATACTAAGCAAATATTTATTATTCTCTGTCTGTCTGTCTGTCTGTCTGTCTGTCTCTCTCCGTTTATCTACTCTCTCTCTCTCTCTCTCTTTGTCTCCGTTTATCTACTCTCTCTCTCTCTATTTATCTACTCTCTCTCTCTCTCTCTCTCTCTCTCTCTCTATATATATATATATATATATATATATATATATATATAACTACCTACCTACCTATATGCATCTACAAGAACTACAATCCTTTATATTGAAAAAAACGAATTTTCTTTTGATCCAAATCTTTCGGATGATATTAGTATTTAGATCCAGCTCAGCCGGGGGTCCAGTGGCTTCAGCTCTGGGCTTTACAAGCTAACATCGTTGATCCCGGGTGCAATACATGCCCCCTTGATTTAAATGGGCTGGGTTTATTGCCCAGTGCCTGAGGCAACATCCTTGAGATCAACGCGTTTTTTTTGCATCCGCCACCAATGAGCTTCGGCTTATGGGTGATCCCACATTAATAGTACCTTATGCCTAACCCGTACACTTAGGGTACGTGGTATATATATAGTATGTAGATAAGGCCAACAGTATTAATAACGTAAAACAATTTTAATAACTAATGTTTAAATAAAATCAAATCATGGAGAATGTGACGTAAATAACTAAGGGAATTGTGACTTGATATAGTTTCGGTTACAGACAGATAAACACACAGTCTCCATTATAATAAGATTTGTCATTTTTAACCCCTTGCCTGCAGTGGCCAACTGTCCTTGTTTAGGGAAGCTAACATTCTTGTCGTATCTGATACTGTAACCCATTGCCTATTGTGGTATTCCTTAGGGTAACTAACAGCGTTATTTGTTATTTTGTATGTATCATATTCTTTCTTTCGTTCTTTCTTTCCATAGTTCTCATCATCTTTCTATCCTTTTTCTTTACACTTGACAAGTGTAATCCCTGCAAAGGATCGCTCGGTGTGTAGAACATCGTACAGACTGTTTCGACTTTATTAAGTCTCTGCAGCGATGTATACTAACGATTTCCCTCCGAAAAAACAAACATCCAAAAATCTTATTCACCTCCAAAAATCTTATTCACTTTGCCGAAGAGCATAAGGCCTGGTTTGTTGTTATTATTCACTCAACGTCCCCTTACATATTATGGTAGAGGCGTGTAAGGGTATTTGCCTGCTCATCCCACTTATGAGGGCTGGACACCAGGTCTCGTTTTTACGTGGGCACATAAAAATTGCATCGATCTGGGGGCATGGCCCCCTTGGATCGATGCCATTAACTGTACTTCACCGGTCCAGAGGCCGAAGCACACTGGACCCCCAGCCGAGGCCGGCTATAAAAGGTAAGTCTCAAAGCATTGAATCTGGAACAGATACTACACTTTGATCCTTCCTTCTATGTCAGGTAGAGGCGTGTAAGTATCATTGACAAGGTTAATTTCGCAGGGATTGTTCGCTGTGTACCGTGGCCGAGGCAATATGGTCTATGCCTGCTGAGGTACCCGGTTTCGATTTCTGTCGGAGGGAAATCGTTAGTATACATCGCTGATGAGATTTAAGTCGAAACAGTCTGTACGATGTACTACACACCGAGCGATCCTTTGCCGGGATTACACTTGTCATGTTTAAAGAAAAAGGATAGAAAGCATCGAACTATGGAAAATCTGAAAGAAAAGAATTTCTTACAAAAATAAAAATACGCTGTTAGTTTTAAAAAAAACAATAGGCAATGGGTTTTACAGTACAAGATACGACAGAATGTTAGCTTCCCTAAACAAGAGTTTTGAAGCAGGCTTAAAATACAAATCTTAATTATAATGGAGATGTGTGTTTTCTGTCTGTAACCGAAACTACTCAAGTCACAATTCCCTTAGTTATTTACGTCAGCATTCTCCATGATTTGATTTTATTAAAACATTAGTTATTAAAAATTGTTTACGTTATTAATACTGTTGGCCTTATCTACATACTATATATATACCACATAACCCTAAGTGTACGGGGTTAGGCCATAAGGTACTTTAATGTGGATCACCATAAGCGCGAGCTCATTGGTGGCGGATGCAAAAAAAACGCGTTGATGCTAATGAGGATGTTGCCTTTCAGGCACTGGGGCAATAAACCCAGCCATTTAAATCAAGGGGGCATGTATATGCACCCCGGCGTCAACGATGTTAGCTTGTAAACCCCAGAGCTGAAGCCAACTGGACCCCCGGCTGAGCTGGATCTAAATACATAATTATCATCCGAAAGAATTTGGATCAAAAGAAAATATCGTTTTTTTTCAATATAAAGGATTGTAAGTTCTTGTAGATGCAAATAGGTAGTAGGTAGTTATATAATATACTATATATATATATAATAATATATATAGAGAGAGAGAGAGAGAGAGAGGAGAGAGAGTAGATAAATGAGAGAGAGAGAAGTAGTAAACGGAGACAAAGGACGAGAGAGAGAGAAGAGAGTGATACGGAGAGAGAACAAGACAGACAGACAGACAGACAGAAGAGAATATATATAATATTTGCTTAGTATTATTGGTTTTCTAATAAAATCTCAGGGATACGGTCTTTAAAAGAAACCCATTACAAGAAGAAATAACTGTAGTTTTCTTTACTTCCTATTTGGTAACGAAAATAGTTAAATTAGGAAATTTCGCATGAAAGAGACGGGACCTGATGGAAGAGTAGTTTCGGTTGTATCAATTTTTCTAATATACACCTGTTTGTCAGTAACTGTTTATTCTCTGTTGTTGGCGATTAAAGTGAGGAAGAAGGCTTTCGGTGAATTGAATTTCCCAATCAATGTATGAAGTCGCAGAAAGTTTTGGTGGGCAAAATACCAAAACTAAGCTGATAGACCCCCCGGACCAGCTCCCGTATGCACGTTGACAGAAAATTCTCTCCAAGAAAGCATTAAGATACCAGATATCTTCTCCGTCACACTGGTAAGTTCCCTCATACTTAACCTAATAACAACAGGAGGGACTTTATAATTGTTACTCATAGTTTTTAATTGTTCCTTTAAATCCCAAATTGTTAGAATTAAACTAAATTTTTAATTCTTTTATTTGTTGTTTCAGTTTAGAATTAAAGGCTATAACTCATACAATACACCCCACTGTTTCAAATCTTTTTATTCTGTATTCTTATTTAGTTTCATTAGCCTTTCTAATTTATTATGATATTCTATTCATTAAAACTTAAATAGCTTGCATCTGTTCAAATCTTTTTACTGATTCTTATTTAGTTTATTAGCCTTTCTAATAATAACACATTTTTATTACACTTCAAAACTTAAATACTTGCACTCTGTTTTAAATTCTTTTTATCTGCATTCTTATATTAGTTTCACATTAGCCTTTCTAATTTATATGATATTTTTACATTCAAACTTAAATACTTGCATCTGTTCAAAAAATCTTTTTATCTGCATTCTTATTAGTTTCATTACCTTTCAATTTAATATATTTTATTAACATTCAAACCTTGAATAGTTGCACTATGTTTGCAAAAAATCTTTTTATCTGCCATTCTTATTTAGTTTATTAGACTTTCGTAATTTAATATATTTTATTACATTAAAACTTAAATACTTGCAACTCTGTTTTTTCAAATCTTTTTATTTGCATTCTTAAATTTAGTTTCATTAGCCTTTCTAAATTTAATAATATTTTATTACATTAAAAACTTAAATACTTGCACTCTGTATTCAAATCTTTTTATCTGCATCTTATTTAGTTTTCTAGCTTTTCTAAATTTAATATGATACTTCTATTATTTAGAAACTTAAATACTTGGCAACTCAAATACTTATCTCATCTATTGCTAACGTGGAGAGTCTCGAATACCGGTTGCTGGGCCGATGTTGAGATACTAATAATTCTAATTTTCTTTGGAGTTTGGAAACCACTTTGGGATTTTGGGGACATCTTAACTTATGCCATTTATAGTTTTATTTAAATAAACAAGACCATCTTCTTTTCTTAATGAGATTCGTATTTGTCACAAACTGTCGAAGTCTGGGCCACCGTTTTACTTTGTCAACGCATCTTTCCCAAATCCCCAAACAATTCTACGCCTCACTCTTACCTCTCTCCTATTCCAATAGAAAATGCCAACGTAGCCCTATGCGGATTAACCCTTTAAAATTTTCCAATGAATAAACGGCAGGCCTTTTTGCATTCATATTCTTCTCTCTCTCCTCTCTCATCTCTCGTCTCTCTCTCTCCTCTCAACACACACACACACACAACACACACACTCTCTCTCTCTCTCTCTCTTCACACACCACATCAAGGACGTATCACACTCTCTCTCTCATCTCTCTCTCCTTCTCACTCTCTCTCTAACACACAATCGCACACACATAATATAATATATATATATGATATATAGGGGTCATTCCACAGACACGTGTTTCGACTTATCAAGTCTCCTCAGTGTGGCCCTAGACATTTTGTAAGCGACCTACAGCCGGGATTGAACTCCGGTCGGTTGGGTGTCAGTCCGGCAACCTTAACCATTAGGCGTCTTTACTTCAGATATATATATATAAAAAAGTATTGGTAATTTGGTGTGAAGCATTGATAAGTATGTTACAATATATAATGATTTGAGGAGGCAATCTTACAATTGCGTATAAAAAAATAAAAACAAAAAGATGTTAATTTTTTGTCTTATCCGATTTCATAAGTAGAAAAATTTGAAATGAATATATATATATATATATAATATATAATACTATATTATATAAATTGCAAAAAATAATCTCATTAGTAAGCCAAAGTTCACCTCAATATATTTGAAGTCTCCGACTAACGACGTGACCCCATGCCAAGCATGGCCAGCAATACAGCACTTTCGTCTAAATACAATTCCAAATTGATTGTTTCTCATACGATCTACAAGAACACTTGTGCTTGGTACGCCAGTCGCCCGATCGACTGCAGCCCGAGCGGAATTGGCGCCCTGCCCCCACGGCGGTCGATTGGAAGCGGGTGGCGTACAGAAGTCTCCACAGTCAGGCACGACAGCTTGACATCTGTACTAAAAGCCCACAATAACAATGGCAGGAAGTTTTGAGTCGACTGAACATTATTGGCAACCTCAACAAAATGCATAGACCCACATTCAATTTCCGTCTTCATTCTGTAGGTAATGCTTTGCATTAATTCCTGACCGCTCCGACTAAATCATTTCTTATAATCTGTTGTGAGGTTTTAAGGGTCAAATAAGAACAAAACGACGGGTAACAAATGTAGAAAAATGTATTAACAGAAAAGTAGACAAATACAATAGAGAGATGTGGAATTACGTCCCGACAATAAGAGTTAATGGCTTACTCGCATTGGCTTACTCCCCAAGCCAGTAATTGTCCCTAGATACTTAATAGTAACCCGTCGGCGCATTCCAATTAGTCTTATAGGGGTGTATCACCTAGTAACAAGAATCTCAATGCATTTCTATTGCAAAATCATACGGCGAATACTATGTAATCAATAGTAGGTCGTTGGAGTGCCAAAAGTCGTTATCAGCCAGACAGCGAGGGAGTCTATCCCTTTTTCACTAGCGCTAGATAAATCGATAACAAACTTGTGAATACAAAATATTAGGATTGCAGTCCGGATTCGACCCGGAATGTTTTTAATTTGCAAACAGTGTGAAGCTAAGGAAAATGAAAAAAAAAATGGACAAATATCTGGACCTTGCCAAGAGAAACTGAAAAAAGTTATGGGAATATGAAAAGTCAAAGTGATTACCAATTGTAGTTGGAGCACTTGGAACGGTGCCCCCCAAAATTATTGGGAAAAGGGTTTTGAAAGTTTGGAAATCAGAGGAAGGGTTGATACATTTGAACACTGCAGCTGCCCCTGCATCTGCCAGAATACTCAGAAAGAGTTCCTGGAGATCTGAGGAGGATTGCTTGTCACTGCAGACTCCAACTGAAAGACCATCAGCCCAATCCTTGATGTGAAAACTCAAAAGGAGTAATAAATAATAATAAT
>JALAJA010000115.1:137500-143823 GCA_023376005.1 Doryteuthis pealeii | reverse complement strand
GGAGAGATACTCCTCCGCATCGTTGCGTTCGAACCCTACCATCTACAACCTCCCCTACATTGTTAATTACCTCCCACCTTGCCCTACTGTTCTCCTGAAACGAGACACGAAACATACCATCGTTTCCTACCTGATGATGCAAACTTGTAAGCCGAAAGCGCTCCGTATCGAACCTTTTGGTGGACTGTTACAACCATTCATCCTGACACCAAAAAGATTCCCGAAAATAAAAGGATCAACCAAAAACTCGTCCGACAAGAATGTCTGTACAGTTCAACAAAAACTTGTATATATATTATTATATATATATAATATATATATATATATATATGGTGTGTGTGTGTGTGTGTGTGTGTGTGGTATGTGTGTGTGTGTGTGTATTAGTTCTTTTTATTGGTCTCATGAACAGGAATACCTTATTTATCAATAACCCTTGTAGCTCATTTTGATACCACAGTTTCATTATCTAACTATCTCAAACTAATTTTAATAAGATTGGAGACCTTTATTTATCAATGCGACCCTTATAGCTCATTTTGATACCAGTTTCATTATTCTAACTAGTCTCAAACTCAAATTTTATAAGATTGGAGACCTTATTTATCAATTCGACCCTTACTAGCTCATTTTGATACAGTTCATTATTCTACTAGTCTCAAACTAATTTTATAAGATTTGGAGACCTTATTTATCATCGACCCTTATAGCTCATTTTGATACCAGTTTCATTATTCTAACTAGTCTCAAACTAATTTTATAAGATTGGAGACCTAATTTATCAATCGACCCTATGCTCATTTTGATCCAAGTTTCATTATCTAACTAGTCTCAAACTAATTTATATAAGATTGGAGACCTTATTTATCAATCGACCCTTATAGCTCATTTTGATACCAGTTTCATTATTCTAACTAGTCTCAAACTTATTTTATAAGATTGGAGACCTTATTTATCAATCAAGCCTTATAGCTCATTTTGATCCAGTTTCCTTCTTCTATCTTATTTCATAAGATTGGAGTCCTTATTTATCAATCGACCCACCATAATTCATTTTGATACCAGTTTCATTATTCTATCTCGTCTCAAACTTATTTTATAAGATTGGAGACCTTATTTACCAATTGAACCTCGTAGATAAGACAGGTGTTGCTATTACAGACAAGGAGAGTGTCAATATTATTTCCGTTCGGTATTTTGAAAATCAAATGACGATGATAATTTATTATTTAAAAAAAGATGTGTATTTACTGTAGATCAAGAAAGAAAAAGGAACAAAATTAAGCTGTGGTAAGAAGGAAAGAAAGAAAGAAGGAAGAAGGAAAGAAAAAGTAAAGAAGAAAGAAAACAGAAAAAAAGAAAGAAAGAAGAAGAAAGAAAGAAAGAAAAGAAAGCAAGAAGAAAGAACGAACGGAAAAAGAGAAAGAAAGAGAACGGAAAACAAAGAGAGAGAAAGAAAGAAAGAAGAAGAAAAGATGAACGGAAAAGGAAAGAAAAAAGAAAAGAAAGAAAGTAAGAAAGAAGAAGAAAAAGAAAGAAAGAAAGAACGGAAAGAAAGAAGAAAGAAGGTGAACGGAAAAGAAAGAAAGATGAAAGAAAGAAAGAAAGAAAGAAGATAAAGAAAAGAAAGAAAGAAAGAAAGAAAGATGAACGGAAAAGAAAGAAAGAAAAAGAAGAATGAAAAGATGAACGGAAAAGAACGAAAGTTAGATAAACGGAAGAAAGAAAAAAAGAAAAGAAAGAAGATAGAAAGATGAACGGAAAAGAAAGAAAGAATGAAAGGAAGAAAGAAAGATAAACGGAAAAGAAAGAAAAAAAGAAAGAAAGAAAGATAGAAAGATGAACGGAAAAGAAAGAAAGAATGAAAGGAAGAAAGAAAGATAAAACGGAAAGAAAGAAAAGAAAGCAGAAAGATAGAAAGATGAACGGAAAAGAAAGAAGAAGAAAGGAAAAAGAAAGATAACGGAAAAGAAAGAAAAAAGAAAGAAAGAAAGATAGAAATGATGACGGAAAAGAAAGAAAGAATGAAAGGAAGAAAGAAAGATAAACGGAAAGAAAGAAAAAAAGAAGAAAGAAAGATAGAAAGATGAACAGAAAAAAAGAAAGAATGAAAGGAAGAAAGAAAGATAAACGGAAAAGAACGAAAGAAAAAAGAATAGAAAGATAACGGAAAAGAAAAGAAAGAGATGAAGGAAGAAAGAAAGATAAACGGAAAAGAAAGAAAAAAAGAAAGAAAGAAAGATAGAAAGAATGACGTAAAAGAAAGAAAAGAAACGAAAGAAAGTAAAGAAGAACGATAAACGGAAAAAAAAAAGAAAGAAAGAAAGATAAACGGAAAAGAAAGAAAGAATGAAAGGAAAAAGAAGATAAAACGGAAAGAAGAAAAAAGAAAGAAGAAAGATAGAAAGATGAACGTAAAAGAAAAGAAAGAAAGAAAGAAAGAAAGATAACGGAGAAAGAAAGAAAGAAAGAAAGAAAGATGACGAAAAGAAAGAAGCAAGAAGAAAGAAAAGAAAGATGACGGAAAAGAAAGAAAGAAGAAAGAAAAAAGAAAGATGAACGAAAAGAAAGAACGAAAAGAAAGATGAAGAAAGAAAGAAAGAAAGAAAGAAAGAAAGAAAGAAAGAAAGAATGAGTGTAACAGGGTAGAAAAAACAGAAAAAAGCAAAAAGAAGAAAAGAAAGTAACTCATTAGAAAAAAGAAAGAAAGAAAGAAAGAAAGAAGATGAAAAGGAGGAAAGAATGAAAGAAAGAAGAGCAATAAGGCAGGACAAAAAGATAAACAGATAGAAAGCTAGCTGGTAGAAAAAAAGAAACAAAGAAAGAAATTAAGGGAAAATGTCTAGAAAGAAAGAAAGAAAGAAAGAAAGAGAGAGAGAAAGAGAGAGAGAGAAAGAAAGAAAGAAAGAATGAAAGAAAGAGAGAGAGAAAGAAAGAAAGAAAGAGAGAGAGAGAGAGAGAGAGAGAGAGAGAGAGAGAGACAGGGGGAGAGAGAGAGAGAAAAGAAAGAAAGAGAGGGACAAGGTCGAAAAACAGGAGGAAAAAGAAACCTAACTAGATAGAAAGAAAGAAAAAGAAAGAGAGAGAGAGAGAAAGAAAGAAAGAAAGAAAGAAAGAGTGAGATAAAGAAATAAATAAAGAAAGAAAGAGAGAAAGAAAGAAAGAAAGAAAGAAAGAAAAAAGAAAGAAAGAAGAGGGAAAAGGTCGAAAAACAGGGTAAAAAGAAACCTAACTAGATAGAAAGAAAGAAAGAAAGAAAGAGAGAGAGAGAAGAAGAAAGAAAGAAAGAGAGAGAGAAAGAAAGAAAGAAAGAGAGAAAGAAAGAAAGAAAGAAAGAAAGAAAGAAGGAAAGAAAGAAAAAAGAAAGAAAGAAGAGGGAAAAGGTAAAAAAACAGCGTAAAAAAGAAACCTAACTAGATAGATAGAAAGAAAGAAAGAAAGAAAGAAAGAATGAATGAATGAAAAAGAAAAAAAATTGAAATATTTAAACAAAGAATTTTAAATAATGGTAGGAGCATGAAGAATGGAACGACGTGGCCTTCTAACTGATTTCAACTGACAGCAATTTCTATCCGGAGTCTTATTGTCGGCACCGAAGCTCCCATCATACACCACACCTCCCCACCTCAACAAAACCTATTTTTAAAATTTGAAAAAATAAATAAATAAATAAACGGAAGTAAAAATAGGAAGAAAAAAAAATGGAATCTAAAAAAGACGGAAAAAGATTTTAAAAATTAGATTTCAAAAAAAAAAAAATTAACTCGCCGACTCGCCGTTCAGATTTTCTTTCCTTTTTTCTTTCTTTCTTTTTCTTTCTGCAAAAACCTAAACAAAAAACAAAAAAAAATCTTTGTCACAGACGGCTTTTATTTAAGGATTATATTTTTTTTTTTGGTTTTCTTTTGTATTGAGATCAATACTCTATATTGCTTCCATTTAAAATATATTTCGGTTTCTGTTTTGTATATTCTATTTTAATCTAGTGCACGATGATGTAAAATGCACGGTTTAACTCTGTTATACAAGCCGTTAGCTCAGAGAATTTCACTTCAGTTCACTTCTAGGAGCAAGGCTTTTGAATATATACAAGGGAGTTTCAAAAATGGTAATCCTTAAGTTTTTTCCTCGTAAATTCCTACCATAAAATAAACTGAACCCTCATTTTATGTCCGTGTTTTTGCAATAAATGTTTTATTTTTCTTGCACCCGTTATTTTACAATACTAAATATATTTTATCTATTTATTTTAATATTCACTTCAATGTGTATATTCTAAAAGTTTTTATTTTGTGAGAATGGTTAGTTTTAAAGTGGGGGTTCGTTTTTACACTTCAACTTTTTACTCGTAAATTCCTACCATAAAATTAGGCTTGGCTCAAATAATGCCCAAACCTAATTTTATGGTAGGAATTTACGAGTAAAATATTGAAGATTCCCTTTTTTGTTGTTATTTTCTTTTTTTTTTGGCTTTAAAATAAAAACGTCAGATTTTAATCATCGTCGACGAAAAAATCAAAATTACGGTCATAAAAGGAAGATCCAATTTATGCCTAAATTGTAAAACTTTAAAACTAACCATTCTCACAAAATTTTATTTTTCAGAGATTTTCAGAGATTTTTAAAATTTTATAAAATTTTACAATACTAAATATATTTTCTTTATTTATTTTAATATTCACTTCAATGTGTATATTCTAAAAGTTGTTATTTTGTGAGAATGTTTAGTTTTAAAGTGGGGGGCTCGTTTTGTTGTTATTTCTTTTCTTTCTTTTTCTTTTTTTTGGCTGCTGGTACTCTAAAATAAAAATGTCAGATTTTAATCATCGTCGACGAAAAAACAAAATTACGGTCATAAAAGGAGGATCCAATTTATGCCTAAATTTTAAAGCGAACCCCTTCTAGGAGAGGGAAACTCTGAATTCAAAATTCCTGAGGTCAGTCGTTGATTGGGTTTGTGGCATTCGTGCACCAATTCTTTCCTATCAACTGTGCCAAAAAGTGCGGAATGGTCCAACACAAGCCTTCACCACTATAAACAAATCACTGTGTGGGTTGTTCATTGGATGAACCCTCATACGTCGAAATCGACGAGAGAGTCCATATATATATATATATAATATATATATATATATATATATATATATATATATATCTTAGAAAGGAAGGAAAAACTCAACACCGTAATTCAATAATAAATTTATTTCGACCAAAATTGGGGCCTATATAAATATAGCTCGCCAAAATTCAGTCTCATCAGATGGAGGATCAGGTTCCTCCATCTGATGAGACTTAGATTTATATAGGCCCCAATTTTGGTC
Source organism: Doryteuthis pealeii (assembly GCA_023376005.1). Lineage (NCBI taxonomy): Eukaryota > Metazoa > Mollusca > Cephalopoda > Myopsida > Loliginidae > Doryteuthis > Doryteuthis pealeii. Next base: position 138,505 of record JALAJA010000115.1, on the reverse strand, counting down.
GAAATAAATTTATTATGGAATTACGGTGTTGAGTTTTCCTTCCTTTCAAAGATAAATCTTGCTCTGTATATAATCTAAAAAGTTTATTATACATTGAGCTCTCTTTAGTGATTTAAAGATTCACTGTATTTATACATACCGGATCATACAATAATAATACAGTGTGTCTTAGAAATCACATATAGAATCATCCCTTACTACCAAGTTTTGGATACCTGTCATATATATATATATATATATATATATATATATATAATATATATATATAAATAAAATTAAACATAACATTTAGTCCACACACTATTAATTGAATAAATTATGAAACCTGCGATAATATTTTCAAATATCTGAAGTAAATAGAACAATTTTTATTCTAAATCTCGTTTGCATAGCACGGTACATATATTTAAAAATTGTAATTTAAATCTTCCAAAATAAACCGCTTGCGTTATTTTGCCTCACCTTAACTCAAGGAATTGTGACTTGAGTAGTGATAAAGTTTTGGTTACTGACAGACAATCACACAATCTCCATTATAATATAATATATTACGATACTATGAATATATATGTGTGCGTGGATTCTTCTTTTTAATTCTTTAGTTTATACTTTGGTTTTTGGAAAGAAGCCAGTCCCGAGGCCGGAAAGACGATGAAAGGTATGAATCCTACTCCCCCCCCCCAGCTATGGGTAAATAGTAGGGCGGAATGGTCTCTTTAACCTTGGCAAAGTAACCAATATAGGAGAATAAAAACTCTGAATTCAAACCTGGTAAACTCCGCTTAAGAAATTTTATCCATGCACACATGCACTCTATCTATTATTAATTTAAATACAAAATGAAATAATTTACAAGTAAAAATCGATTTTCCTTGCATTTGTAACAACTTCACCTGACGATTGCTATCACATGAAACCAAAATGGTCGTGAATGTTTCCTTTATCAACAAATAAATAGATATGTAAAACCTTTATATATTTATTTTATTATATTATATAACAGCT
>JALAJA010000115.1:67500-132500 GCA_023376005.1 Doryteuthis pealeii | reverse complement strand
TTCTAATTTAATATATTTTATTACATTCAAACTTAAATACTTGCACTCTGTTTCAAATCTTTTTATCTGCATTCTTATTTCGTTTCATTAGCCTTTCTAATTTATATTTTTATTACATTAAAACTTAAATACTTGCACTCTGTTTCAAATCTTTTTATCTGCATTCTTATTTAGTTTCATTAGCCTTTCTAATATAATATAATATTCTATCACATTAAAAATTAAATAATTGCACCCAGCGGAGGGTGCATATATTTGCTAGTATATATAATGTTCAATTAGCATCGGTTTGATTAAGACGTGGGATTTCATGGAATCAATTAATCCTGCTAAATTGTGCGTTTTTGATCTGATCTGATAATTATGAGCGCGTTCTTAATCACGCGCATGCGTAAAGATCTCTGCACATGCGCATATCGACGCATAGTACACATATACACACTCGAGTAATGAACGGCTTTGTTTAATTAACTATCCCTAATTTTTAGCCACAAAAAAATATTTTATCCTATATTTTGTATAATGAACATTCCCTAACTTTTGTTTATGCTAACCTACAAAAAAGATTTTTTCAACGTCCAACGAGAAAGAGAAAATATTCAAGCACATATTCATACATTCAATTTAAAATTCTTTCTTTTAATTTTTGAGATGTGGTTCGATAATTTTATTATTTAGATTATTAGGACTAAGAAAGGCAAGAATCAGGAGGTACCCTGCACAAACAGTCACAGATGCAGACTATGCGGATGACCTCGCACTTCTTGCAGATACACCGGCACAGGCTGAGTCACTGCTACATAGCCTGGAGGATGCAGCAAAAAACATCGGCCTCTTCGTGAACTCCGATAAAACAGAGTCCATGAGCTTCAAAAAGAAAGGAGACATCTCCACACTAGACGGTAAGCCCCTTAAGCCTGTAGAACAATTCACATACCTAGGTAGTAATATCTCATCCACAGATGAAGATATTAATGCACGAATAGGAAAGGCATGGCTGGCCACAAACAAATTGTCAGTCATATGGAAATCTGATCTCACTGACAAGTTGAAGCGACATTTCTTCCAGGCTGTAGTCATATCAGTACTGCTGTATGGCTGCACCACCTGGACCCTGACGAGACGCCTTGAGAGTAAGCTAGATGGGACCTGCACAAGAATGTTGCGTGCAGTACTGAACAAGTCGTAGAAACAGCACCCCACAAGGGAGCAGCTGCCCCCTATCTCACAGATCATCCAAGTGAGACGGACTAGACATACAGGACACTGCTGGAGAAGCAAGGACGAACTCATAAGCGATGTTCTCCTGTGGAAGCCAACACATGGACATACTAGTGTGGGCCGCCCAGCAAGGACCTACATTGACCAGCTATGTAAAGATGCTGGCTGCAGCGAGGAAGAACTCGCTGGGGCGTTGAATGATAGGGAAGGTTGGCGAGAGATTGTCATGGATATCCGTGCTGCCTGCACGACATGATGATCATCATCATCATCATTGTTATCTGTACAATATTTCGGCCGAAACGTTGCGCAGATAACAATAAAGATGAGGACAAAAGTGTTGAGATTTTTTAAATATAAGGCGTGTGTTAAAGGCCCACTTCTACTTATAGACTCGGCAAGAATCATGTGATCAAACTCTTGGCCAATTACTGACAGTACTCTGCTGCTGATACAATACTTAAACCAACAGTACTGGCCATAACTACTTTGAACCTTCGTGGACGACGGACATAGGATTAAATCACTGGACCTTTAACACTACACAGGATAGGACTTATTCACTTACCAAAGGATTCCATAACTCAGGACTTACTTACTTTAAGTCCTTTTCAACTGGCCAAGGATGGCATTTAAAAACTTATCTCAAGTTCGAATAATCCAAATAATATTGTTGTATACCCTTCTCCTTTTCTTACTTCTTCTATTCTTCTTCTTCTGTTCTTCTGTGTCTCTTCTAACATCTCTTCTTCGTCTGGACTTCTCTTGGGGACTTCGTGTCTGGTCTTCCATTGGGGATTTCTCTTTATCAGAAGCCCTGTGTCATTGGTAGTTTTTAGATAATAACACAAGACTTCGATTTACTTAGATCACATTTTATTTCGAAACCCCCACCAGACAACCTGCGCAGATCGAGTCGGAGCATGTATAACACACTCACCACCGTCGTGGTTTCTCGCCGACTGACTAAAATCTATTTCTAATCTAAACCGGAAGAGGGTCTCCTCCACCGATTCTCACGGTATCCACCGGAAAGGATCAGGATGAGGTCAAGCCTTGTTACTCATCCTTCAAGGCCGTGGGCTGCAACTTAATAACAGCTATTTTGATTTCTACACTATTTCACATAAATATTAGGTATCTAACAATTATGTAACAATATGAATTAAAGTTCTTCCTTTCTTTTATTTATTCGATGTTTTTAGTCTTTTTTCTTTTTCTTTTTTTCACTGTCCTTAATCTTTTCGTTCTTTCTCATCTGCTATGCTCAAAACTTATTTCTTTTCATTCTATTTTTCTTTTTCTTGCTTCAAATCCTTTGGCTATGCTAGCCTTCAAAAAGATTTCTCCAGCAGCCAATGACAAAGAGAAAATATTCAAACGCGTATTTATACTTCCAATTTAAATAATAAGTAGGAAGCGCGTGGTGTAATGGTTAAAGTCATGGGAAATGGACTCGTCGCCCCGAGGTCAAATCCTGGACGTGGTAATTGCATTTCACTTAGCGCTAATACCCTTGGGAAAGGTATCCCGCTATGGATAAATAGTAGGGCAGACTGGGCTCTTTAGCCTTGGTTAGGTAATCAGTCTAGGAAAAGGAAAACTCTGAATTCAAACCTGTTGAACTCCGCGTAAGAAATTGACCTTGTGTCGCATCCTGTTCGTGCGGTGGGGAGGGGTAAATATATATATTCCACAGCTTTTTCAATTCTCTAGCAATGTGCAGGTATTTGTCTATCTTATCGTTTTCCTTCATCGTCACCCTGTGATCTGCTGGAACTGTAAAATCTGCCAGAGGAAAATGTCTTTTTACCCTCTTTTTTTAAATCAATACTATGTCTGGTTATTCTAGCTGGGAGAAGTTCAATAGCTCTACTTTTTATGAAGTATAGAGCACTCTTGGCTAAATAACTGAATACTACTCCAACGGTTTAGCTCAGTCGGTATAGCGTTCGGCTAGGAATCACAAGGTTCCTGGTTTGATTACTCAGTTAAGAGTCATGTTCTTGTGATTACCTGAAGATGCCAGTATTAATACGGTTTGAAATAAATTATTGTAAGAAGCAAGCTTTAGAGTCTTTTCTTCAATTACGAAGTATATATATATATAATATATTTTATATATATATATAATGGTGCGTTGTGCGTGCGTAAATATTGATAAACAGTTTACTTATTATCAATAAATGTGCTCAATATGTTGATAGAGCATATACTCTGTCAGTTTTTCGCCTCTGAGATTGTTTATTGACTTTATGTCTTCGCTACCTTAACAAAAAAGAAAACAAACACCTCACAACATTATAATATATATCTTAATTATAATGGAGATTGGTGTTTTATCTGTTGTAACCGAACTATATTCAATACAAGTACAATTCCTCTAGATATTTAGAATGTCATTCTATTTCCATTTTTTTATTAAACTCTAATTATAATAAAATTGTTTTACATATACATACTGTTAACATATGTCTACATACTGAAACAATGATTATATGTTAGTATAATACAATAGTGGTACAACGTGTAGGAAGGCTTAATGCATATTGATATAAAAATCTTGGAATTTTAAATAATATGCTTAGTATTATTGATTTTATAACTTTTGGTTTTAGTTTTTATGAATTAGCACAAAAATCTTCTTCAATTAAATCTTAAATGAAATCCATTACAAAAATAATTGTCATTTTATTCTTTTAACTTCCTCATTATAACTAATGGAGTTTAAAGATAAGAAAAGTTTATAATGAAAGACTGAGAGCGATGGAAGAGTAAGTTTCAGTTGTTCCTATTGTTTTTATTTACTCCCTCCTGTTCAAAATCTTTTATATTCCTTTTTCAGAATCTTGTCATAGTCTGATTCTATTTGTTTCATTAGTCTTTCTAAACTTTAATACATATATTTATTACATTACAACGTAAATACTTATGCATCGGAGGTGTGCATATATTTGTTAGTATATGATAAAGTTTAATAAGGTACTAATAATCACAATATTATTAAGTAAGGTGAATGAATAAAATACACAAGCGTTGTAATCGGAGGAGAAAACATTTTATAATATAATTCATAGCTGATACTGATCAATATTTCGATTTTACAAAAATCATCATCAGAGCTCATTCCACTCCGTAGTTGTTGGGTCGGAGAGGAAAGTCAAATCAGTTTACAAAACAAAAAACCTTAATACTGCTAAAAAGGGAACGAAAGGACGTACCAATATTCACCAACGTGGGCATTTGCGCCATATATATATGCGGTCATGTCTCATATGTTACCTTTTATCATCCAATTAGTAGGCGGATTTGAGATGTTGGCAACAAGACGGAACAATTTAAAACGGAAGGGATGTATTAAGAAAGTTGACGGTTGATCAGTATCAGCTTGATTCTATTTATAAAGTTTTCTTCTTTAACAGCATTGTGTGATGATTTTCATTCACCTTTTCTTACTATATAATATTATATATATATATAATATATATATATTTTATAAGTTATGCATCTGTTTATTATGAGTCTATGTATGTGCACCCATAAACACACAAAATACGTATATTCATGAAAACGCATAACACATGCCAAAATAATATATATATATATAATATATATTATATATATATTATATATATAAAATCTTGTTCTGCGTTTTCCACGGGAGAAAATTCAATATTTTATAAAAAAAAAAAAAGGAAGTCCTTAAAAATGTTTTTGTTCTCAGAAAAATTTGTTTAATTCTTTTGTTTACATATGCAACACGTTTTTCAGATTTTGGTATCTTCTTCAGGCTTGATTGATAATATGAAAAATGAATTTTTACATGCATGTGTATCTATATACATACACATGAGTATTTCCACCTCCTTTTTCCTGTTTTTGGTGGGGTGAATGGAATTTCATTTTTAACATTAGCTTTTAAACAGGTGTTTTTGTTTTTTGGGTGGTTTACAATAAAGACATTGGCTGAATTTTTATAGGCTTTTTTTATTAACTTTAAAAAAATCAATGGTAAAATAATGAATGGATGAGATAAAATGAATGAAATGAGTGGGATAAATGAAAAATCTTTCAAGGGACCCCTCTTAAAAAGTAGTAAACCATTTGGGGTGGGTCCCTGATAGAAAGTTTTTCTCTATGATAGACAAACTCTCTTTTTCCGTCAACGTGTTAATACTCATCTTGATTGTGAAAAAGAGAATTTGTCTATCATCGAGTTTGGATATGTTTCTTTTTTCCACAAAAAACTGTTACAATAAGATATACATAACTGTCGCTGACGAGAAAGCGTTGACGGACTGTGTTATATTGAAACTTCCGCATTAACTTTTTTGCAACATTCAATGTTTCGTTTTAAATTCAATTATTTCGTCTCCGCTATTGATGAGCTGAGCTATAAACAAGCTTAGATGATTTTTATAAATCGAAATATTGTCAATATTAGCTAGAAAATTGATATAAATGTTTTCCACTTTAACAGCATTTTGTGTTGTTTTCATATCCTTTATCTATACTTAATATATATATATATATATATATATATATATATATATATATGATGTATATATATAATAATGTTGTTACGGCCGTTCCTACAGTGGAGAATATACCGCCGGTCTCACTATAAATAGTGAGACACCGAGTGAAAAGGTTGTACTGTTGCCGTTTAACGGCAAGCTAGCCGTTCTTGTACCTTATTGTAAAATACACTTGTCTCATTTTACCCTACCTCGACTTTGACTCTTTTTTATTGTTGACTAACATCACACAATAAACACTAAATTTATATTACACTTAGTATCGATAGAGCATAGTAAATTAGAATAGCGAAGGTTGAAACAACTTACAGTATGGTCAATTTTAATCTCTTGCATATTCCAAGAGTTACTATTCCCACCCAAATCGTGTCTACATTTGTATTCTTTATACCAGTTTCTGATATACTTATGTGATTAAACTTTCATCTCTTGTCACTTAAAATGTTATTCTGCGTGAAAAACTTCTTAATATAATAATAATATAATAATATAATTAATAATAATATACATACATACATACATACATATATATACATAATCTTATTATATGGAGATGTGTGTTTTGTTGTTAGACCGAAAACTCTAATTTACTTACTCAAGTCACAATTCCCTTTAGTTATTTACGCTTACATTCTTCAGATTTTATTTTATTTAAACCTAATTATTAATAAAATGTTAAACATTATTAATATTGTTGACCATATCTACACATTAATTAACATGCCAATTATAATTTATATTACGACAAAATTAGCGGTTTCCAGTGTGAATGGGGAAGGCTAATTTGCATATAATATTAAAAAATCGATTTAATAAAATTATGTGCTAGTATTATTGATTTCTAACTGTTTGGTTTTATTTTAATGAATATAAGCAAAAATCTCTTTCAATGAATCTTAAATGAAACCCATTAACAAGATAAAAATAAACTCATTTTATTATTACTTTCCTCTTTTAACTAGATACTTAAATTAGAAAAAATAACAATGAAAAAACGAGAGTGATGGAAGAGTAAGTTTCAGTTGGTTCTATTTTTATTATACCCCCCTGTTTTAAACTCTTTTCTGCATCTTATTTTAGTTTCATTAGCCTTTCTGATTTTAATACAATATTTTATTACATTTAAAACTTTAAATACTTGCACCCGGAGGGTGCATATATTTGCTAGTATAAATAATAATAATAAGACATACATACATACATATATATATATATATTATATATAATAATATATATTATAATATAATTAATATAATATCTAATATGAATTTCCCCAATTCATTTGCTGCTTCTCCGTGATGGGTTTCGGGATGTCGAGGTTCACTAAATGGAACCCGTCTCCTAGATTAGTCGTATCATTGGATCCTATATTAACGGGCAGATAGGCGGAAAACGTCGGTGTGCTTGTTCCCATCGTTGGGGGGGTTAGGATTAGCGATGGTGCTTGTGCTGATGTTATAGATCAATTACTTAAATTATAAATTAAATATAATAATTTTAAAATTAAGAAAAAAATTTTTTAATAAATACATTAAATATTTATAAAACAATAGATTTATTAGTGTTCTGTGTTTTTGTTCGTTTTATTGGTCGCTAGTTCAGATAATTTAAAATAACTTACTGTGAGTCTATTTAATTCATTTTGCACCTTGTCTCTGTTAGTCAGATCTTACCCTGAAGGCATTAAGCGGAAACTAATAGTAGGTTCGTCTGATCTTTAGAATTTATTCTTTATATATTATATAATTATATATATATATAACTACCCAAAACTTCTATTAATCGTAACATACACAATACCCAAACTTCATTATCGTAACATAACCAACCTGTATTTTTTAAATTACTCAACCAAATTAAACTAATAATTAAATAATTTAAATTTTCCAACTAAACTATAATACGACCCATTACATTATCTTATTAATAAATGAAAATAATTCCCATAAATTAATCCAATTTAATCAATAATCAAAAACCGTTCCTGATCTACGGAAAATGTAAACAAGCGTTCCCTACTAAATAAGTCCCATTCCAACGGGCATGTTTATAACACCAAAGATAAATTCGAAACTTTCGTAATTAAAAGTAAAATCCCTGAGATCTATCGATGAACTCGAGTTAGGTACTCATTCCATTCTTAAATTAAAATTTATGCTCTACTTGTTATTGACACTTTGTTATTTGGTTTTTGTTCTCAACCCTTTAACCTCTGGATAATTGTTGCGCTTCCAACGATCGTTCTTATACCCACGTTAAGTTAATACTTATACATATACAAATATATTTATATATATATATATATTAAGTTAATACTATACATAAATATATATATTATATATATAAGTTAATACTTATACATTATACAATATTATAAATATATATATATTGAAGAAAGGGCTGCATTACCGAAATTTAGCCATACCTAAATAAAACAAAATGTTTATAAAAAGTGCTATAATACTTATTATAACTAATAAAGTTAATACTTATACATATACAATATATTATATATATTATAATATATAAGTTAATACTTATACACTATATATATATATATATATTATATAAATAAGTTAATACTTATACTATACAAAATATATATATATATATATTGAAGAAAGGGGCTGTCATCCGAAGTTTGCCTAACCTTAAATAAACGTAAAATGTTATAAAAAAGCTGGACTTATTTTAAAAAAAACAAAAAGGCAACCAAAAAAAGAACGCGTTCAATCTACACTGGCTTCGTGCCACCTGGTTCAAGTGTCTACTTATTTATTTAGATACACTTCGAGCGACTGAATCCCAATTACAGATATAAATCTGCCGCCTTCACACAATTTTCCAGCCGTTAAATCTGGTTTTCTATATATTTCATAAATAAGTTTTTCGAGGCGACGCCGTCACAGCGATATGGCCGAGATAGCGAGCTCAGATTAAGACGCAATATGGACGGGGCATAAAACCGACGCTTTTTTCCCGCCATATACTACTTTTATCTTCTTAATTGTGCTTAGAATCATTATAGCCGTCTCCCCGAATAGAGACAGAAGTCTTCTCTCTCTCTCTCTCTCTCTCTTCTCTATTATATATATTTATATATATTTATAATAATATATATATGAAAGGTAAATGGATATGAATCCGAACAATATTGTGTTAGGAAGGCTTTGTAGAAAAAAACATATATATATATTATATTATGATGTAAAAATGGAAAAGGAATGAATCCGACAATTTATTTTCATAAAAATAAAAATTTTATTTTCATTAAAATAAAAATTTATTTTCCATAAAATAAAATAAAATGTTCACTCTGATGAAGGTCGTTTTGTATGTGTGCGAAATATTTTCACACACATTAAAACTGACCGAAATACATGTGTAAGTGATTCGATTATGTGATATCGATTAAAATTCTTTTATTCCATTTACTTTTCTTATCTTTTACTCATTTTCCTCATTTATATATATATATATATATGTATATATATATGTTTACATATGTATATATATGTATATATATATATGTATACTATTATATATATATATATTGTGTATAATATTATATGTATATAGATATAACCAAACTTTGGTAAAACCCTTGCGTTAAGAAAAAACCTGACAAATTGTTTGATTTGAAAATATACTACCAAACTTCGCCTGGGAAAAAAAAATGAAAAAAAGAAATACCAGATGGTTCGTACCAACTTGAACATAATCGGTTAATTACTATAACACTTGGCCAAAAGAATATATAATTAAATATATATATATAAAACCAAACAATTAAAATTATTGTTATTGATTCATTTGATTATCTAAAAATAATAATATGGAATAATGTACACATGGATAAACTCCTGACGAAACCGTGTAAAGTAATATTTGATTAAAATATCCTATATTATCCATTCTATACTGTCTTTCCCTTTATCTTTTTCAATACCGCACACACACCACACACACACACACCACACACCACACACATATATATATATATATATATATATATATATTAAAAACATCTTGATTATCTGAATTGCTAAAAAGTAAAAAATACCTAAGAAGGAGCAAATAATTTAAGTTAAACCTAAATAGACATATACATACTAACGTTTCGCAAGAATCTGACTCAGATTCTTGCCCTGATGAGCGACTAAGCAAACCTGTTAGTAGGTATATCTGACTCATTAGGTTTAAACTATTATATATATTAACGCACGTATAGAAAGGCATTGGTCCGCTATAAATAAATCTATCGGTCTATGGAAATCCAATCTCACAGACAAATTAAAGAGGACAGTTCTTCCAGGCCGTTGTCGTGTTCAGTACTGCTAATGGCTGCACCCCACCTGGACCCTAACTAAAGCGACTAGAGAATAAATTAGATGGGAGCTGCACAAAAGAAATGTGCGGGTGATCCTGAACAAGAACATGGAAAACAGACCTACGAGAAAAAGCTGTACGGTCACCTGCCACATTCACCCCACAACCATTTTTTCCCCGAGTAAGACGGACAAGACACGCGGGACACTGCTGGAGAAGCAAGGGACGAAACCTCATAAGCAACATCCTCGGTGGAAGCCAGCACATGGACAAGCCAGTGTGGGCGACACAAGACGACATTTGATCAGCTCTGTGCGGATAACAGGATGCTGCATAGAGGACCTCCCGAGAATGATGAGCGTTAGGGATGGATTGGAGGGAATTGTCATGATATCCGCGCTTGACAGTGCGACATGAATGATTATTATAAAATATATATATATATCTATATATATATATATATATTATTGTGTGTTGTGTGTGTGTGTGTGTTTTTAAGTTGGGCGTTATACGAGATCTAAAAATAAATGAATGAACTCGATGTTATGGAGTATTGATCACTTATTTTTTAAATATTTTTTATCATACTTTTCGGGTTTCATACATTTCGGGTTTATCAATGACTGTTGTTACTGTTCAACGGATTCTTTTGTACTGTTGTTTATTGACGCGGCAGCGTCTGTAAAATATTTTATTATACGGAGTATTCCCGATGTCGCGTTAAACATCCCTCATTGAGTTTGTAATTTTGAATCATTTAGTTTCTGCTGGTTTTTCGAGTGCGTTGTTGGAAATGCGTGTTCTATAGAATGCATCTGAGGTGTGCAAGGTTGTGTGTAGGGGTGTTAAAGTTGAAGTTGCCATGTTACTATGCGGGGATTTGAGTTTTATTGTGGATTGTGGTTTTTAATCTTAGTCTAAAAGATGTTGATGTTCTCCCACATATCCAATATTCCATACATCGAGTTCATTTTCATTTATTTTTAGATGCTTCGTAAAAACGCCCAACTTTTTAAAAAACATTAAATATATACCGAAAGAAGCATACGAATACCCCTAAAGTACAACATATATATATTATAATTATATATATATATAATATATATATATTTAAACTTAGCTGCTAATACAATATATTATACCAATAATATTATATATATTTCAAAAGAAATTTTTTTTCTATTTTTAACGAATAAAAGGGAGGGTAACTTCGTTGGCATTGTTACAAAAAAAAGCATTTTTTTTTTTGGAAAAAATTAAAAATTAAATTTTTAATCCAATCCCGAAGTGCACTAAGCGTTTCCGCGAAAGCAACGACGTTAATTTGCCGGTCCAGAATGTGACATTAAGAAAAGATCTTCAATAAACACCCATGGGATCTAATTCAACAACCTTGATGATGCGCCCTAGCAAAGGAAACCTGGGTAGCTGTTATATAAACATTGATCTATTAAAAAACTCAGCAAATTAATAAAATATTAGCTCTCACAATTTGTGAATTGAGCACTGTATTTTCTTGTTTCATTCACAAAAAAAATTGTTTTATATTATACCTTACAATATATTATAATATATATATATTTTCAAATATCTATCTAACAGCATCTAATAATCTTATTTCCTTTCGCCGAAGAGCATAGGCCCGTGGTTTTTTATCACTCACGCCCTCACTGCTCAATTTAGGCAGTAGGTACCCTCAGTATCATGACAGGTTAATTTCAGGATGTCTCGTGCCGTATCGTTTGGCTGAGACAGTATGGTTTCTAACTATCCTGCTAAGGTCCACGGTTTCGGATTTGCGGAGGGAGTTCGTTAGTATATTCGCTGATGAGACTTTAAATAAGTTGAAACATCTGTTACATGATTCTACACACCTAATTCTTTTGCGAGATTCACTTGTCTATTATTATCTTCTATAATTATCGAATATTTATGCGATTTCGCATTGTAATGTGCCTTCAAGACATATAAATACTAAATATATATTATATATATATATGTGTGTGTGTGTGTGTGTGTGTATTGACTGTGCACCGTGGGAGGGGTCCGTGTCATGAAATGACGTTACTCTAATTTCTTTTCCCTGAATAAAAAGCACGCGAACATTTCTTTGGTATCACCCGGAATTTAATCTCCCACTTTATTCTGTTTATTGGGGGTGGGCCACCCAACAGCAAATTACGGCAATTGCTTCGGTAGTTGAGTGGGCACGGTTCTGCCTTTTCAGATACAACCAACCCAGTATTCGCCTTGCACAATGGACCAGACTCCAGTTTATGGCCTTCGCGATAAGAAACATGCCACACCCAAGAGTAATGGATTTACAGAAAGTTTAACTTTTTGTTTGGACGCAGCAATTTGTGGAGTCTGCTACAGACAACATCAAAAAAAAATAATCTCCTTTGTTCTAGCGTCTAGTGAAAGGGGAATAGACTCCCTCGCTGATTGGCTGATTACGACTTTAGGGCCACCTGGCGAATTTACTCACTTTTATATATACACACACACCACACACACACACACACCACATATATATATATATATATATATATATATAATATATATATAAAAGTGAGTAAAATTCGTCAGGGTGGCCTAAAGTCGGTATAGCCAATTAGTGAGGGAGTCTATTCCCTTATATTTTGCATATAATGTGTGTGTGCTGATTTTTCTTTCTTTCTTAACTTGAAGTTTATAGCTTCTTGTGACGCAGCAATTTAGTTGAGTCTGCTACAGACAATACACGCACACAGACACACACACACACTCACACACACACATTATATATATAAGAAATAATCATATGATACATATGTATGTTAATATACACATATACATATATACATATACATACATATATAACATATACATAATATATATAATATACATATATTAGATACACACTCATATATATATATATATTTATTTATTATTTATTTATAATTATTAAAGTCGGTCCTACCATTGGTTCTGAATAACACTTTTCGGTTGTTATTCGTCTTCAGAGGCGTTTGACTTTATATATATATATATAATATATATATATATATATATATATATATATATATGAGGTAGGTAAATATGTATTGTATTGGTGATATATACATACATATGTATACATATGGTATATATTTTGTTGTATATATATGATTGTTACTGTGCGCGTGTGCGTGTGTATTGTTTGTAGCAGACTCCAATAATTGCTTGCGTCACAGAAGCTATAAAACTTCAGTTTAGAAAGAAATAAAAAACAGCCACACACACACCAACACACACACACACATATCTATTAATATATATATTAATATATATGTGTGTGTGTGTGTGTATTGTTTTTTTTTCTTTCTTTCTTAAACTGAGTTTATAGCTTTCCTTGTGGACGCAAGCCAATTTTAGTTACAGCTACAGACAACATATATATATATATATATATATATATATATATAATATATTAAACAATACATATATATACAACATTATACATATTGTATTACATATGTATGTATATATATTTTTACATATACATACATGATATACATATACATATATATATGTATATATATAATTATATACATATACATATATTTACATATGCATGTATATATATACATACAATGTATATATATATGTATTGTATATATATATATACAGATATATATGTATATGTATATACATGTATGTATATGTGCTATATATATACATATGGTATACTTGTATATATTTGTTCTGTATATATAGTATTTTTGTGTATTATATAATATATAATATATATAATATATATATATAATATATAATGCAAATATAACAAATCGGTATAAAAACATGTTTCTTTTTCTTTCTTAAACATTGAAATGGTTAAATTGTAGCCATAGAACCAAATTGAACTAGAATTTAAAATAAAATATCTACTCATTTCTCATGTCAGTCTCATTACAATAGAACAAGTATTTTTAAAGAAATATATCTTCAGATGAAAATGTCAGATGATATATATATATATATATATATATATATATATATATATATAATATATAGTGTGCTGCGGCTTGTGTGTGTGTTGAGTGTGTGTGTGAGTGTGCGTGGTGTGGTGTGTGTGTGTTTGTGTGTGTGTGTGCGTTGTATACTGACAGACGATGGTTAGAGTTTTATTTAATCTATGGCTACTCTAATGCCCAATATCTAAGCCCTTTTCTATTTAAGAAAAAAAACTTTTTACCTATTTGTTAATATATTTATATATATATATATATATATATATTATGTTTAATCTTATTAAGGCAATTACAATGCGTATATGTAATATATTATATATATATATATTATATATATATATATATATATATATATATAAAGATTTGTTTGTTTTTATAGTGTGTTTGAGCATTAATTATAAAATGTATAAGATATTTTTTGAAGCAAAATAATGCAAATTATGTTGAAAACATATCTTATATAATGGAGATTGTGGGTTTTGCTGGTCTGTAACGAAACTATATTAATATACAATTACAATTCTCTTGTTATTTACATCACATTCTCCATGATCATTATTTAAACCTCAATTATTAATAAAATTGTTTACATTACTTTACAACTGTTGACCATATCTACATACCTAATTAACATGCAATTGATTTATATATACAACAAAATAGAGGTACAGTGTGAATGGGAGGCTAATTTGTATATTGATATTTAATTGATTTTAATAAATATTTGCCTTAGTATTATTGTTTTTCTAATTGTTTGTTTTATCTTATTTGAATATTGAGCAAAAATCTCTTCAATAAATCTTTAAAAGAAATCCCTTAACAAGAAGAAATAACTGTAATTTATTCTTTACTCCTTATTTTTAACAAACAGTTGTAATTAGGAAAATTTACCATGAAAGACGGGAGTAACGGAAAATGATGGAAGGTTTAGTTTCAAAAGTGTTCTATTTTTCAATCATACCCCCTTCTGTTCAAAATCTTTTTATCTACTTCTATTCATTTTCATTAGCCTTTCTAATTTAATATGATATTTTATTATAAAATACTTGCACCGGAGGTGCATATATTTGCTAGTTTATTTAAATTTTCTTTTTTTACTTTTTTTCTCTTTAATATTTTCGGAGTAAAATCCATCTTCAGGAGAGTCTTCAGAGAGTTGAAAAGTTTCCATCTGTGTTTGTTAAATAAACCGTGGTTCTTATTCCGTTGAATTTAATGGGAGATTTAAAAGTTCGACAGAGATCGTAAAGTTCCGTTAAGTCCCGTGTAGGCTGCTGCATTGTGGGAAGTTTGAAATCATTTAAGATATTTTTTTTTTTTTTATTTTTTTTATAATACACAAACTATACGCTCTGGGCATATTGAAATTAAAGATTTTGTTTTTTTTTATAGTGTGTTTGAATCATTAATTATAAAAATGTAATAAGATATTTTTTGAAGGCAAAATAATGAAATTTTTTTGAAAACAGCGGACCTTATTTATTGTTTATTAGTATTTAAAAAAAATAAAATTAAATAAAATACTTAAATGATTTTTTTAAAAATAAGTGTATTTGGCGCATTTTTTCTTTTAAACATGTTTCGTTAACTGTACTGAGATTCTGGTCGGACGGTTTTTGTTCGATCCTTTCTAATCTTTCTGGCCATCTTATAATGTCAGGGTGGAACTGGTGTAGCATCCACCAGAGGTTTCATTACGAGCGCTTTTCGGCATGTCCATCTGCCATCTTCAGGTATTTGAACCGATGGGATGTTTCAGGTGTCTTCGTTTTTTAAAAATTAACGAGCAGTAACGTAGGAATTGGTCGTTAGGAGATAGTAAGAATTGGTAGTGGGAGGTAGTAGAATGGAGGTTGGGGTTCAACAATGATGCAGTAGAAATTTTTAGGAGGGGGGTCACAAGTTTGTGAGAATGAAAGGGGAATAGTGGAAGGAGGATAGGCGGGAAATTATAGGCATTTGAGAATCATTGACTTGTTTTCGAAGTTTATTTGTTTAAGTGTTTTTTGTTTGATATATAGAGCTTATATTTATATATATATATATATATATTATAATTATATAATGGAATAGTGAATGAAAATTGAGAAAGTATATATATATATATATATTAATATATATATATATATATATATATATATATAAACCAATTACATATTCGCCCTATCAGCTGGGCCAGAAGAAACACCGAGCTATGTTGGCCGTGTTGGTGGCTATCCCATGATACTTAAGACGGAATCCTGGTTGGCTGCATGTTCCATGATTGCCAACACTACACTTTTGGGCTTCTACTTAGGCTAGGACTTTGGTGGTCTGAGAGGCTCACTCTGATCAATGGGCTCTCAACATCAAACCCTATCCCCTATATGATTGTGCCTGACCTAAGCTCTCATGCCAAAACCAAAACTTTTTTATCATGTGCGTGTTAGAAGGTGGTTACCGAAGGTCGTAGATGTCCTGGCGTTGACGTAATTGCATCTCAATATGAAGTTCATTCTTTATATGACTTTAATTAAGCACATAATCTCCCACAAATTGTCGGCCTTCGCCATTTTTTCAAACACACTGTTTGGACTACTTCTACATATATTATCAAATTTTTTTATGCACATAATATAGTTATTTTTTAAATCTTCTTTTATTATCCAGTTGTAAAAGGCGTGAAAATTGTCCGTTATTCTAAGAAGAAAAAAAAAGGGTTAAAAGAAAAAATGGCAAAGAAGAAATTGAGTCTAATACTCCTTAGAGTTTTGTTGCTTTTCTATCAGCCCGTTACTAAACACTGATATAACTTCAAATGGCCGACTTTAATAACAACAATCACAATTATATATAATATATATATAATTATATATATATATATAATGTGTGTGGGTGTGTGTGGTGTGTGTGTGTGTGTGTGTGTGTGTGTGTGCATTCCGTGTGAAAAAAAAGGAAATAATTCACGTGTGAATTTGATATATTGAAAAAATTATAATATTAATATATATATTATATATATAATATATATATATATATACAATTCCCCCAATTATATATATATATATATATATATATATATATATATGTATGACATATATATTATATATATATTATAATATAATATATAATAAAGAGTTTCCTTAGGAGTAAAAAATTAATGAGGCTACGATAAAGCGATACATCATGAGAGAGGGAAATTTCTTAAAGATAATTAGGATTACCCTTATAATTAGATATATAAAAAAATTATATCACTTAGATTAAATAAAAGAATAAATATCACTTAATTAAATAAAATAATAATATCACTTAGACTAAATAAATAATAATATCACTTAGATTAAATGTTACGGGGGGGGGCGAAAGCTTTCTGGTTCCATCACACCACAAAAAAAAATTACTTTTTCAACAACAATTCTGATATTAAGTCCACACATCTATCAATGAATTTATCCGATGAGAATTGACCGAAAAAGAAAATATCACTTTAGATTAAATATCTAGTTATAAGGGTACCTAATTTTCTTTAGAAAATTTTCCTCTTTCATGGTGTATACGCTTTTACGTTAGCCTTATATATATATATATACTATATATATATATATTATATATATATCCACGCACATACACACACACACACACACACATACACATACACACACATATATATATACTCATATCACACACACACACACACACACACCACACACACATAATATTATATATATACATATACACACACATCCACACCACCACAACACACACATATATTATATATATCCACGCACATATTCCACATATATATATATATATATATATCCACACCACACACATATAATATTATATATACATATCTGCCACACACCACCACACACACCACACACATATATATATATAATATATATACACACATATGCCCCACACCACACGCGAACACACATATATATACACTTCATATCCACACACACACACACACATTATATATATATATTACATATCCACACACATTCCCACACACACACAACACACACACATTACCACATATATATACATATATATATATATATATATATTATATATAATATATTATATATCCACGCATATATCCACATATATATATATATATAACTATATTATATATATATATATATATATATCCGGCACACACACACAACATATTATATATTATATATATATACATATCTGCACACACACACACACACACACACACACAACCCACCACACACATACACATATATATACATATATATATATATATATATATATATATATATATATATATCTAAGTAGTCGGTGTCGGGTGCGGTTAAGCCCGGTCTCCACCACGGGCAACGACTCGATACTAATCTTCCGTCTCGGAAAATAAGTACTTGTAAGTTTTCAGTTAGAAGTATTATTTGGATATTTGTGGTCTGTTTAAAGGTGTAGACTAGAAAAGATTTTTTTATTTATTTATTCTATTTATTGCATGCCCATAATCAGACTATCAATGGTTGGTGCGTGGTGGGAGGCCTGGTTTGATTCCAAAGTGGAGCGACACTTGGAACGGAAACGAAAGGAAGGAGAAGAAGAAAAAAGAAATAATTAAAGAAAAAAAAAAAGAAATATTGAAAGAAAAGAAAAAAGGGGAAGGTCAGCTGATTCTTCATTCATTTTTCAGCGATTCGTTGATTCCAAAAAATAAAAACAAAAATTTAAAAAAAAAAAAGCAGAATATAAAAAAAATATGTTTAACCAGGGTTAAAAAAAAAAAATGAAAGGAAATGAAAAATTATTATATTATTATTAATACTAGCAAATTAAAAAACACCCTCGGGCGATGTAAAATAGATTTTTTGAAACAATTGCCTGAGGGTGGGATGTTTAAAAATTCATGTCAGCGAGTTTTGTACCCAATAAGTAAAACATCAAATTCATTAAGGATAAAAAAATTTAAAACAATTTAATGTAAACTTAAAATATGTATTAAAATTAAAACAAACTATATATAGATATATAATACCAGTCATGTATTTATAAAATTTGTTTTAAAAAACAATGAGGGACTGTTCTAATGCTGCATGTTCAAATTTTTGAGTGTATTTATTTCTATGGTTATGACGATTTGGGTAAATGTGACGCAAGCAGTGACGTAGTTTTTGTTACAGACAAAAACCGGAATTATTTATTATTATTATTATTATTATTATTATTATTTACTCCTTTGAGTTTTCACATCAGTGTTAGGCTGATGATCTTTCACTGGAGTCTGAGTGACAGGCAGTCTCCCCAGGTCTCCAGGACTCTTCTGAGTATTCTTGGCAGATTGCGTAGTGGCAGTGTTCTGAATGGTTTCAATCCTTCCTCTGATTTCCAACTTCCAAACCATTTCTAATCCTTTTGGACCGTTCAAGTGCCCAACTACAATTGGTTATTCACTAATTGAACTTTCCTATGCCATAACTTTTTTCAAGTTCTCTTGGCAAGTTTCCAATATTTGTCTATTTTTCATTTTCTTTTAGCCTTCACCCTGTGGACTCTGCTGGATAACTGCAAAGAGTCCACTGGGATTATGCAAAAAATTAACATCTTGACCATACAACAAAATGATATGCATTAAAACCAAAATCTGTTCTTGAGATGAGAGCACTTAACATTCTCTGGCGACTTTGAAATAAAAACGGATCATTTCTTATCCAGCAAGAAGAACCAGACCTAGTGTTGATAAACAAAAAAAAGAACTTGTCAACTGGTGGGATTTTGCAGTTCAGGCAGATCACAGGGTGAAGCTAAGGAAAATTTGAAAAAATTAGACAAATACTGGACCTGCCAGGGAACTGAAAAGTTATGGGGAATATGGAAAGTCAAGTGATACAATTGTAGTTTGGTGCACTTGGAACGGTCCCAAAAGGATTAGAAATGGTTGGAAAGTTTGCGAAATCAGAGAAGGATTTGAAAACCATTTTCAGAACACTGCACTACTGCAATCTGCCAGAATACTCAGAAGAGTCCTGGAGACTGGGGAGACTTGCTGTCACTTTCAGACTCCAGTGAAAGTCATCAGCTAACACTTGATGTTGAAAACTCAAAAGAGTACAATAATAATAATAAATTAATAATAATAATAATAATAATTTCCGGTTTTTGTCTGTAAACAAAAACTACGTCACTGCTTGCGTTCACATTACCCCAAATCGTTTAACATAGAATAATACACTCAAATTGGAACATGCAGCATTAGACAGTTCCTTCATTGTTTTTTTAAAACAAATTTTAATAAATACATGACTGGTATATATATCTATATATAGTATTGTTTTATTTTAATACATATTAAGTTTACATTTATTGTTTTATTTTTTAATCCGCTTTAATGAATTTGATGATTTTACTGACTTAGGGTACAAACTCGCTGGACATTGAATTTTAACTCCCACCCCTCAGGCCAATATGTTTCAAAACTATTTTTACATTCGCCCGGAGGTGTTTTTAATTTTGCTTAGTATTAATAATAATAAATAATAATTTTTCATTTTCCTTTCATTTTTTTTTTTTAACCCTGGTTACAAACATATTTTTTTTATTATTCTGCTTTTTTTTTTTAAATTCTTTGTTTTTATTTTTGAATCACGAATCGCTGAAAAATGAAATAGATCAGCTGACCTTCCCCTTTTTCTTTTTCTTTCAATATTTCTTTTTTTTTTTTTCTTAATTATTTCTTTCTTCTTTCTCCTTCTTTTCGTTTCGTTCAAGTGTCTGCTCCACTTTTGGAATCAACCAGGCCTCCCACCACCACCACCATTTGATTAGTCTGATTGATGGGCATGCAATAAATAAATAAATAAATAAAAAAAATCTTTTTCTAGTCTAACTTTAAACGACCACAAATATCCACAATATACTTTCTAACTGAAAACCAACTACAAGTACTTATTTTCGGGACGGAAGATTAGTATCCGTCCGTTGCCCGTTGTGGAGACCGGCTTAACCCGCACCCGACACCGACCATACTTAGATATAATATATAATATATATATATATATATATATATATGTATATTATGTGTATGTGCTGGTGGTGTGTGTGTTGTGTGTGTGTGTGTGTGTGCAGATATGTTATTTAATATATATATTATATATGTGTGTGTGGTGGCGGATATATATATATATTATATATAATATTATATATATTATATAAACATATATATTATATTATTATATTATGTAATATATGTGTATGTGTGTGTGTGTGTGTGTGTGGATGTCGTGTTGGATATGTATATTATATATATTATGTGTGGTGTGTGTGTGGGATATGAGTGTATATATATGGTGTTCCGCGTGTGTGTGGATATGTGTGTATATATATTATATATATATGTGGTGTGTGTGTGTGTGTGTGCAGATATGATATATTATATATGTGTGTGTGTGGATTATTTATATATATATGTGGGATATGTGCGTGGATATATATAAATGTGTGTGTGTGTGGTGATGTGTGTGTATTATGTATATATATATATATGGTGTGTTGTGTGTGTGTGTGTGTGTGTGGATATGAGTATATATATATGTGTGTGATGGTGTATGTGTGTGTGTGTGTGGTGTATGTGCGTGATATATATAATATATATATATATAATATATATATATATAAGGCTTACGTAAAAGCGTATACACCATGAAAGAGGAAAATTCTTTAAAAGAAAATAGGGTACCCTTATAACTAGATATTTAATCTAATGTGATATTATTTTCTTTTTTCGAGTCAATTCTTCATCGCGATAAATTCATTGATAGATTGTGTGGACTTAATATCAGAATTGTTGTTGAAAAAGTAATTTTTTTTGTGGTGTGATTGGAACCAGAAACTTTCGTTCGCCCCCCCCCGTACATTAATCTAAGTGATATTATTATTTATTAGTCTAAGTGATATTATTATTATTTAATCTAGTGATATTATTCTTTTATTTAATCTAAGTATATAATTTTTTTATATATCTAATTATAAGGGTATCCTAATTATCTTTTAAGGAAATTTCCCTCTTCTCATGATGTAACGCTTTTATCGTAGCCCTCATTAATTTTTCTCCTAAGAAACTCACTTTATATATATATTATATATATATATATATATTATATATGTACATACATATATTAATATTATATATATATATATATATATATATTGGGGAAATTGTATATATAATATATATAATATTATAGTATTATTATATATTAATATTATATTTTTCCAATATATCAAATTCACACTGTCTCGAAATTAATTTCCTTTATTCACACACACACACACACACACACACACACACCACACACACCACACACACACACATATATATATATATTATATATATAATATATATATATATATATAATTGTGATCTGTTGTTATAAAGTCGGCCATTTTGAAGTTATATCATGTGTTAGTTAAGTAACGGCTGATTAGAAAAAGACAACAAAACTCTAATGAGTATTAGACTCAATTTCTTCTTTGCATTTTTTTTTTAACCCTTTTTTCTTCTTAGAATAACGGACAATTTTCACGCCTTTTTACAACTGAATAAATAAAAGAAGATTTAAAAATAACTATATATGTATGCATAAAAAAATTTGATATTAGTATGAAGTAGTCAAACAGTATGTGTTTGAAATGGGCGAAGGCCGACAATTTGTGGGAGATTATTGTGCTTAATTAAAGTCATTATAAAGAATTTGGAACTCACTATGAGATGCATATTTAACGTCATACCCAGGACACTACGACCTTCGGTAAACCACCTTCTAACCACCGCACATGATAAAAAAGTTTATGGTTTGGCATGAGAGCCTATAGAGTCAGGACAATCATATAGGGGATAGGGTTGATGTGAGTAGCCCATGATCAGAGTGGCCTCTCAGACCACCAGTCTAGCCAAGTAGAGCCAAAGTGTAGTGTTGCACATCCATGGACATGTCAGCCACCAGATTCCGTCCTTAAGTATCATGGATAGCCACCACACGGCACAAATAGCTCGTGTATTCTTCTGGCCCAGTCTGTAGGCGAATATGTATTGGTTTAATATATATATATATAATATATATAATATATATATATATATATATACTTTTCTCATTTTTCATTCACTATTCATATTATTATATAATATTATATATATATAATAATATATAAGCCTCTATATATCAAACAAAAAACACTTAAACAAAATAAACTTCGAAACAAGTCAACATGTTCTCAAATGGCCTATTAAATTTCCCGCCTATCTCCTTCCACTATTCCCCTTTCATTTCACAAACTTGTGACCCCCTCCTACCAAAAATTTCTACTGCTATCATTTGAAACCCACTTACCAATCCTACTACCTCCCACTACCAATTCCTTACTATCTCCTGACGGACCAATTCCACGTTTACTGCTCGTTATTTTTAAAAACGAGACACCTGAAACATCCCATCGGTTTCATACCTGAAGATGGCAGATGGACATGCCGAAAGAACGCTCGTAATGAAAACCTCTGTGGATTGCTACACCAGTTTCCACCCTGACATTATATAAAGATGGCAGAAAATTTAGAAAGGATCGAACAAAACTCGTCGCGACAAGAATACGTCAGTACATTTAACACGAAACATCTGTTTAAAAGAAAAAATGCAGCCAAAATACACTTATTTTTAAAAAATCATTTTAAGATATTTTTTATTTTAATTTTAATTTTTTTTTAAATACTATAAAACAATAATAGGTCCCGCTGTTTTTCAACATAATTGCATTATTTTGCCTTCAAAAAAAATATTCTTATTACATTTTTATAATTAATGCTTCAAACACACTATAAAAAAACAAAATCTTTATTTCAATATGCCCAGAGCGTATAGTTTGGTAGTTATTATAAAAAATAAAAAAAATAAAAAAAAATCTTAAATGGATTTCAAACTTCCCCACAAATGCAGCAGCTACACGGGACTTTAACGGAACTTTACGATCTCTGTCGACTTTTAAATCTCCATTAAATTCAACCGCGCGATAAGACCACGGTTTATTTTAACAAACCACAGATTGGAAACTTTTTTCAACTCTCTGAAGAACTTCTGAAGATGGGATGTTACTCCGGAAAAATTAAGAGAAAAAAGGTAAAAATAAGAAAATTTAAAATAAACTAGCAAATATATGCACCCTCCGGGTGCAAAGATTAAGTTTTACTAATAAATATCATATTAAATTAGAAAGGCCTAATGGAAACTGATAAGAAAGTGTAATTATAAAAAGATTTTGAACAGAGGGGGTATGATTGAAAAATAGACAACAACTTTGAAACTAACTGCTTCACATCATTTTCCGTTACTCAGTTCTTTATTAGTAATTTTCCTAATTAACTGTTTAGTTAAAATAGGAAGTAAAGAATAAAAATTAAGTTATTTTTCTTCATGTTAAAGGGATTTTTTCTTTGTAAGAATTTATTTGAAAGATTTTTGCCTCATATTCAATTAAGATAAAACCAAACAAATTAGAAATCAATAATACTAAGCAATATTATTAAATCAATTTTTTAAATGATCAATATCAAATGCCTTGCCCATTCAACTGTAAACCGCTATTTTGTGTATATATAATACAATTGCATGTTATTAGTATGTAGAACTACGTGCACAGCGGGTACAGTGCTATGCTTAAGACCTTTTTATTAATAATTCGAAGTTTTTAATAAAAATAAGATCATGGAGAATGGATGTAAATAACAAATTAGAATTGTGACTGTATATTAATTATAGTTTCGGTTACAGACAGACAAACCCACAATCTCCATATAATAAGATATGTTCAACATAAATTTGCATTATTTGCCTTCAAAAAAATATCTTATTACATTTTATAATTAATCTTCAAACACACTATAAAAACAAAACAAAATCTTTATAATATATATATAATAATAATATATATATATATTATATATATATATTAAATATACGCATTGTATTGCCTTAAAAGATATAAACAATAATATATAATTATATATATATATATATATAATATATTAACAATAGGTTAAAAAGTTTTTTTTCTTAAATAGAAAAGGGCTTAGATATTGGGCATTAGAGTTAGCCATAGTTAAATAAAACTCAACCCATCGTCGTCAGTATACACACGCACACACACACACAACACACACACACATACCGCCACCACACTCACACACACACTCACACAACACACACGCGCGCCAACACAACTATATTATATATATATATATATTATATATAATATATATATATATATAATCATTCTGACATGTTTCAATCTGAAGATTATATTTCTTTAAAAATACTGATTCTTATTGTTAATGAGACTGACATGAGGAAATGAGTAGATAATTTATTTTATTTCTAGTTTCAATTTGGTTCTAATGGCTACAATTTAAACCATTTTCTGTTTTAAGAAAGAAGAAACCAATGTTTTTATACCGATTGTATAATTGCATATATATATATATATATTTATATATATATTTTACTATATATATTATACACAACAATACATTAATATACAACAAAATATATACATATGTATACATATGTATATATATACACATATACATACATGTATATACATACTATATATCTTATATAATATATACATAACATATATATATATAACATATGTATTGTATTTATATACATGCCCATATGTATATATATGTATATGTATATATATATATATATATACATTATATATATGTATATGTATATGCATGTATGTATATGAAATATATATACATACATATGTATTACATATGTATATATTTTGTTGTATATTATATGTATTGTTTTATTATATATAATATATATATATATATATATATATATGTTGCTGTAGGCTGTAACTAATTGCTTGGCGTCACAAGAAAGCTAATAAACTTCAGTTTAAGAAAGAAAGAAAAAAAAAACAATACACACACACACCACACATATATATATATATATAATATATATATATATTGTTATATGTGTGTGTGTGTTGTGTGTTGTGTGGGTGCTGTTTTTTCTTTCTCTTAAACTGCAAGTTTATAGCTTCTTGTGACGCCAAGCAATTTAGTTGGCAGTCTGCTACAAACAAAATACACACACACGCGCACAGATAACAATCATTATATATACAACAAATATATACATATTGTATACATATATGATGTATATATATACACATATACATACATATTTTTACCCTAACCTTATAATTATATATATATATAATAATATTATATATATATATATATATATTATATAAAGTCAAACGCCTCTTGGAAGACGAATAACAACCGGAAAAAGTGTTATTTCAGAAACCAATGTAGTTAGGACCGACTTTATAATTATAAATAAAGAAATAATAAATTTATTTATATATGAGTGTGTAATCTATTATATATGTATATTTATATATATATATGTATAGTATATATATGTATATTGTATATGTATATATGTATATGTGTATATATTACATACATATTGTATACATATGTATATATTTTCTTATATAAAGTATGTGTGTGTGTGAGTGTGTGTGTGTGTCTGTGTGCGTGTATTCTGTAGCAGACTCCAAACTAAATTGCTTGCGTCACAAGAAGCTATAAAACCTTCAGTTAAGGAAAGAAGAAAAAATCAGCACACACACATTATATGCAATAATAAAAGGGAATAGACTCCCTCACTTTAATTGGCTGATTACCCGACTTTGGCCACCCTGACGAATTTACTCACTTTCTTATATATATATATATATATTATATATATATATATATATATGTGTGTGTGTGTGTGTTGTGCATTATTGTGTGTGTATATATAAAAAGTGAGTAAATTCGTCAGGGGCCTAAAAGTCGGTATCAAGCCAATCCAGCGAGGGAGTCTATTCCCTTTTCACTAGACGCTTAGACAAAGGAGATTATTTTTTTTTGATGTTGTCTGTAGCAGACTTCCAACAAAATTGCTTGCGTCACAAAAAGTTAAACTTTCTGTAAATTCCATTACTTTCTTGGGTGTGCATGTTTTCTTACGCGAGGGCATAAACTGGAGTGCTGGTCCATTTGTGCAAGGCCGATATACTGGGTTTGTTGTATCTGAAAGAGCAGAACCGTTGCCCACTCACTACCGGGAGCAATTGCGTAATTTGCTGTTGGGTGGCACCCCCATAAAACGATAAAGTGGCAGATTAAAATTCCGGTGTGGATACAAGAGAAATGTTCCGTGCTTTATTCAGGGCGAAAAGACAATTAGAGTAACGCCTTTCTGACACGGACCCCTCCCACGGTGCACAGTCAAATACACACACACACACACACACACATCATATATTTATATATATATATATTAGTATTATATGTTTGCTTGAAGGCAATACAATGCGAATATCGCATAAATTCGATAATTATAGAAGATAATAATAATGACAAGTGAATTCCGCAAAGAATATTCGGTGGTTAGAATCATCGTACAGACTGTTCAACTTATTAAGTCTCATCAGCGTATATACTAACGATTCCCTCCGACAGAATCGAAACCGGGACTTAGCAGGATAGTTAAACACCATTACTTTCGCCACATACAGCACCGGAAACTCATGTGGAAATTAACCTGTCAGTGATACTGAGGGACTCTAGCCATATGAGGAAGGGGACGTTGGATGAATAAATAACAACACCGGGCCTTATGCTCTTCGGCAAAGGAAATAAGATTATTATGGATGCTTTTTTATATTTTTTTAGAGCAGTATATATATTATATATATATTATATATGTAGGGTAATATATTAAAAAACAATTTTTTTTGTGATGAAACAAAGAAAATACAGTGCCAATCACAAATTGTGAGAGCTAATATTTATTTAATTTGCTTGAGTTTTTATAGATCAATGTTTATTATAAACAGCTACCCAGATTTCTTGCTAGGGCGCAATCATCAGCGTTGTTGAATTAGATCCCACTGTGTTTATTGAAGCATCTTTTCTTAATGTTCCACATTTGGAACCGCAAATAACGCGGTTGCTTTCGCGGACGCTTAGTGCACTTCGGTGATTTAAAATTAATTTTAATTTTTTTCAAAAAATTGCATTTTTTTGTTAACAATGCCAACGGAAGTTTACCTCCTTTATTCGTTAAAATAGAAAAAAATTTCTTTTGAAAATATATATATATATTATATGTATATATTATATATGTATTAGCAGGACTAAGTTTAAAATAGTTTATATATATATATTATATATATATTTATATATATATTATATATGTTGTACTTAGGTCTTCGTATGCTTCTTTCGGTATATTATTTTAATGTTTTTTTAAAAGTGGGGCGTTATTACGAAGCATCTAAAAAATAAATGAATTGAACTGATGTTATGGAATATTGGATATGTGGGAAGAAAAACATCAACATCTTTTAGACTAAGATTTAAATAACCACAAATCCACAATAAAACTCAAATCCCCGCAAGTACAATGGGCACTTCACTTAACACCCTACCACACAACCTTGCCACACCTCAGATGCCATTCTAATAGAACACCGCATTTCCAACAACGCAATCTCGAAAACAAGCAGAAAACTTAAATGATTCTAAAAATTACAAACTCACCATGAGGGGACTGGAACGCTGACATCGGGAATACTCGGTTATTATAAATATTACAACGTGCCGCTTGTCAATAACAACAGATACAAAAGATCCGTTTGAAACAGTAACAACAGTCATTTGATAAACCCGAAATGTATGATAAAACCCGGAAAATGTATGATAAAAAAATAATTTTTAAAAAATAAGTGAATCCAAACTCCATAACATCAGTTCATTCATTTATTTTTAGATGCTTCGCTAATAACGCCCAACTTAAAAACACACACACAACCCACACACACACATATATATAATTATATATATATAATATATATATATATATATATATAATCATCTTGTCCCGTGCAGGCGCCGGATATCCATGACATCTCCTCAGCCGACTATGCCTATCATTCATCCGCGAGTCTCTTCTGTGCAGCACCTTTCGCAACAGTTAGCTGAGCAATGTAGGTCTTGCTGGTCGCGCCCACACAGGTTGTCATGTGTGGCTTCCACCAGGAGATGTACTGCTTATGAATTCGTCCTTGCTTTCTCCAGCAGTGTCCTGCGTGTCTTGTCCGTCTACTGGATGATGCTGTGAGATAGTGGCAGGTGCGTCAGCCATTTGTAGGTGCTGTTCCATGACTTGTTAGGATCACCCGCAGCATTCTTGTGCAGCTCCCATCTAATGTTACTCCTCAGCGCTAGTCGGGTCCAGCGTGGTGCAAGCATACAGCAGTGACTGAATGACATACGCCTGGAAGAACATTCCTTCAATCTTGTCGTGGAGATGGATTCCATATGACCTGACAATTTATTTAGGGCAGCCATGCTTTCCTATTTTACGTGCGTTATATATTATATTATATAGTTAAACCTAATGGAGTCAGATATACCTACTAACAGGTTTGCTTAGTCGCTCATTCAGGGCAAGAATCATGAGTCAGATTTTTCTTGCCGAAACTGTTAGTATGTATATCTGTCTAGTTAGGTTTAACTTAATTATTTGCTCTTTTCTTAGTATTTTTACTTTTTAGCTTCGATAATATAGATGTTTTATATATATTTAATATATATATATTTATATGTGTGTGTGTGTGTGTGTGTGTGTGTGTGTGTGTTGCGTGTATGAAAAATGGAATAAAGGAAGAAAGCTATAGAATGGATAAATATAGGATATTTAATCAATATTACTTACACCGTGGTTTCGGTCAGGAGTTTATCCATGTGTAACATTTATTCCAACTATATTATTTTTAGATAATCAAAATTTTGAAATCAAAAAACAATAATTTTAATTAGTTTGGTTTTATATATATATATATATATATATATATATATATTCTTTTGGCCAAGTGTTTATAGGTATTAACCGAATTATGTTCAGTTGTACGACCATCTTGGTCTTTTCTTTTTTTTCATTTTTTTTTAACCCAGGCGAAGTTGGAGTATATTTTTTACAATCAAACTTATTTGTCAGGTTTTTTCTTAACGCAAGGTTACAACAAGTTTGTGTATATATCTATTATAACATATATTATATTTATACACATATAATAATATTATGTATACATATATATATATACATATATCATACATATGTATACATATATTATACATATATATATATATATATATATTGAGGAAAAATGGAGAAAGAAAAGAAAAGTAAATGGATAAAATGAATTTAATCATATCACATTATCGATATCACTTACACATGTATTTCGGTCAGTTTATGGTGTGAAAATATTTCGCACACATACAAGAATCGACTTCATCCAGAGTGAACATTTTATTTTTATTTTTATGAAAATAAAATTTTTATTTTATGAAATAAATTTTATTTTTATGAAAATAAAATTGTCGGATTCAATTCCTTTCCATTTAACATATTATATATATATTATATATATATTGTTTTTCTACAAAGCTTTCTACACATATTGTTCGCGATTCATATCCATTTTACCTTTCATATATTATATATATATATATATATATATTATATATATATATATATAGAGAGAGAGAGAAGAGAGAGAGAGGAGGAGACTTCTGTCTCTATTCGGGGGGAGACGGCTATTAATGATTCTAAGCACAATAAGAAGATAAAGTGTATATTGCGCGGGAAAAAGCGTCGTTTTATGCGTCCATATATGCGTTTATCTGAAGCTCGCTATTCTCTGCCATATCGCTTGTGACCGGCGTCTGCCTTCGAAAAACTTATTATATGAAATAATATAAGAAACCAGATTTACGGCTGGGAAATGTGCTAGAAGGCCGGCAGATTTATATCTGTTGGATCAGTCGGCTCGAAGGTATCTAAATTAAATAAGTAGGACACTTGAACCAAGGTGGCACAGCCAGTGTTAGATTGAACGCGGTCTCTTTTTTTTTGTTGCCTTTTTGTTTTTTTTAAATAGTCACTTTTTATTAACATTTTCGTTATTTAGGTATGGCTAAAAACTTTCCGGTTAATGACAGCCCCTTTCTTCAATATATATATATATATATATTTGTATTGTTAAGTATTAACTTATAATAATTATAATATATATATATATAATATGGTATAAGTATTAACTATATTATATATATATAATATAATTATTTGTATATGTATAAGATATTAACTTATTAGTTATATAAGTATTAATAGTCACTTTTATTAACATTTTGTTTATTTAGGGTAGGCTAAAATTTCGGTTATGACAGCCCCTTTCTTTCAATATATATATATATATATTTTGTATATGTATAATTATTAAACTTATATATATTATATATTATATATATATATATGTTACTTATATATAATTAATTTGATATGTATAAGTATACTACCGGTGGGTAATAAGAACGATCGTTGGATAGCGACAATATCCAGAGGTTAAGGTTGAGAAAAAAACAAAAACAAAGTGCTCAAACAATGTAGAGCATAATATTTATTTAAGAATGGAAAGAGTAACCTACTCGAGTTTTCATCGATAGATTCTTCAGGGTTACTTTTAAATTAATCGAGTTTACGAATTAATCTTTGTGTTATAAACATGCCCGTTGGAATGGGACTTAAATTTTAGGAGGAAACGCTTGCTTTATATTTTCGTAAGATCAGGAACGGTTTTTTGATTATTGAATTAAAAAATTGGATTAATTTATGGGAATATTTTTTCAATTAATTATTTAATAAAAGATAGTTATTGGGTCGTATAATAGTTAAAAGTTGAAAATTTAAAATATTAATTATCTAGTTTAATTTGGCTTTGAAGTATTTAAAAAAATACAGGTTTGTATGTTACGTAATCAGCAAGTTTTGGTAGTTGTGTATTGTTACGATTATAGGAAGTTTTGGGTACGTTAAATATATATATTATATATATATATATATAAGATTAAAATTCTAATGAGTCAGACGAAACCTTACTATTAGTTTCGCGTTAATGCTCTTCAGGGCTAAGATCTGACTACAGAGACAAGGTGCAAAATGCAATTAAATAGTACTTCACCACAGTAGTTATTTAAATTATCTGAACTAGACCGACAATTAAAAACGAACAAAAAACACAGAACACTTATAAAATTCTTAGTTTTATAAATATTTATGTCATTTATTAAAAAAATTTTTTTTTTAAAATTTCTTAAAATTATTATATTAATTTATAATTTTAAGGTAAATTTGATCTATTACATCAGCACAAGCACCCCATCGCTATCCTAACCCCCCCCCAACGAATGGGAACCCAGCACACCGACGTTTGTCCGCCTAATCTGCCCGTAATCTATAGGATCCATTGATACGACTAAACTAGGGAGCACGGTACATTTTAGTGAACCTCGACATCCCGAAACCCATCCACGGAGAAGCAGCAAAATGAATTGCGGGAATTCGATATTAGATATTTAATTATATAATTATATATATATATATATATATATATATATATATATATTATATATATATATGTATGTATTGTATGTATTATTATTATTATATACTAGCAAATATATGCACCCCGGGTGCAAGTATTTAAGTTTTAATGTTAATAAAATATTATTAAATCAGAAAGCTAATGAAACTAAATTAAGAATGAGATAAAAGAGTTTAAACAGAGGGGTATAATAAAAATAGAAACAACGAAACTTACTCTTCCATCAACTCTCGTTTTTCATTGTTATTTTTTCTAATTTAAGTATCTAGTTAAAAGAGGAAGTAAATAATAAAATGAGTTTATTTTATCTTGTTATGGATTTCATTAAGATTCATTGAAGAGATTTTGCTTATATTCATTAAATAAAACCAAACAGTCTAGAAATCAATAATCTAAGCACATATTTATTAAATTCGATTTTTTAATATTAATATGCAAATTTAGCCTTCCATCACCACTGTAAACCGCTATTTTGTCGTATATATAAATATAATTGCATGTTATTTAATGGTAAGATATGGTCAACAATATTAATAATGTTTAACAATTTTATTAATAATGAGGTTTAAATAAAAATAAAATCATGAAGCAATGTAGACGTAAATAACTAAAGGGGAATTTGTGACCTGAGAGTAATAGAGTTTCGGCTACAGACAGAAAACCACACAATCTCCATTATAATAGATATGTATATATATGTATGTATGTATGTATGTATTATTATTATTATTATTATTATTTATTATTATATTATTTATTAAGAAGTTTTTCACGCGCAGAATAACCAATTTTAAGGACAGAGATGAAAAAGTTAATCACATAAGTGAATATTCAGAAACTGGTATAAAAAGAATACAAGTGTAGACCACGATGGCGTGGGAATAGTAAAACTCTTGAATTATGCAAGAGATAAAATTTGACCATACTGTCAGTTGGTTCACTTCGCTATTCTATTACCATGCTCTATCGATAACTAAGTTGTTATAAAATTAGTGTTTATTATGTTGTTGATGTTAGTTCAACAATAAAAAGAAAGTCAAGTCGAGGTAGGGTAAAATGAGACAAGTGTATTACAATAAGGTACAGAACGGCTAGCTTTGCCCGTAAACGGCAACAGAACAACCTTTTCACTCGGAGTCTCACTATTTATTAGTGAGAACCGGCGTTACTTCTCCACTGTAGGGAAACGGCCCGGTACAACATCTATATATAATATATACATACATAATATATTATATATATATATATATATTATATATATATATAAGTATAGAAAAAGGATATGAAAACAACACAAATGCTGTTTAAAGTGAAAACATTTATATCATTTTCATAGCTCATTATTGAACAAATTTCGATTTATAAAAAATCATCTTTCAGACTTGTTTATTATCTCCAGCCTATCAATAGCGGACTGACGAAAATAATATGAATTAAAACGAAAACATTTGATGTTGCAAAAAAGTTTGCGGAAGAGTTTCAAATATAAGCACATCCGTCAACGCTTTTCTCGGTCATGGCGACAGTTATGTATTCTCTATTTGTAACAGTTTTTGAAAAAAGGAAGACATATTCCAAACTCGATGATTAGACAAATTCTCTTTTTTCAATCAGATGAAGTATTAAACCGTTGACGGAAAAGAGAGTTTGTCTATATAGAGAAAAACTTTCATCAGGGACCCCACTCCCAAAAAAAGTGGTTTACTACTTTCTAAGAGGGGTCCTTGGACAAGGATTTCATTCCCACCATTTCATTTCTTTTTATCTCATCCATTCATTTAATTTACCATTGATTTTTTTTTAAAGTTATAAAAAAAAAGCACTATAAAAAATTCACCAATGTCTTTATAGTAAACCACCCAAAAAAAACAAAAACACCTGTTTAAAAAAGACTAATTTAAAAAATGAAATTCCATTCACACTCCCACAAAAACAGAAAAGGAGGTGGAAATTACTCATGTGTATGTATATAGATACACATGCATGTAAAAATTTTTCCCATTTTTTTTCATAATTATTCCAATCAAGCCTGAAAGGAAGATACCAGAAGTATCTGCAACACGGTTGCATTTATAAAACAAAAGGAATTTAAAAAATTCTTTCTGAGAAATCAAAATACATTTTAAGACCTTCCTTTTATTTTTTAAATATTGAATTTTCTCCCGTTGGAACTCGAACAAAGATTTTATATATAATATATATATATATAATAATATATATATATATATATATATTTGGCATGTTGTTTATGCGTTTTCATGAATATTACGTATTTGGTCGTGATTTATGGGTGCACTATACATAGACTCATATATTTAAACAGATGCATACTATTTAAATATAGTATATATATATATATATATATATATATATAAGTAAGAAAAAGGTGAATGAAAACATCACACAATGCTGTTAAAGAAGAAAACAATTTATAATATAAATCATAGCGATACTGATCACCGTCAACATTTCTTAATACCCACCCCTTTCCGTTTAAATTGTTTCGTCTTGTTGCCAACATCTCAAAAATCCGCTACATTTGGATGACAAAATGGTTATACATATGAAGACATGACCGACATTAGTATATATGGCGCAAATGCCCACGTTGGTGAATATTGTAACGTCTTTCGTTCCTTTTTAGCAGTATTTAAGGTTTTTTGTCTTTGTAAAACTGATTTGACTTTCTCTCCGACCCCAAACAAACTACGGATAGTGAATGAGCTCTGATGATGATTTTTGTAAAATCGAAATAATTGATCAGTATCAGCTATGATTATTATATATAAATTGTTTCTTTCTTTAACAGCATTGTGTGATGTTTTTCATTCACCTTTCTTCGACTCATATTGTCGGATCATTTCCTTTCTTTAACTTTTATATTATACTAGCAAATATATGCACCCTCCGGGTGCAAGTATTTAAGTTTTAATGTAATAAATAATTGTATTTAGTTAGATAAGACTAATGAAACTAAATAAGAATACAGATAAAAAGATTTGAAACAGAGGAGTATAATAAAAGATTTGAAACAGAGAGTATATTAAAAAATGGAACAACTTGAAAACTTTACTCTTCCATCGCTTCGTCTTTCATTGTTATTTTTTCTAATTTAAGAATTTAGTTATAAGAGAAGTAAAGAATAAAATGACAATTAATTTTCTTGTTAATGGATTTCATTTAAGATTTATTGAGAGATTTTTGCTTATATTCATTAAAAAAAACCAAACAGTTAGAAATCAATAATACTAAGCAGTATATTTATTAAATTCGATTTTTTTAATATTAATATGCAAATTAGCCTTCCCGACACTGTAAACCGGCTACTTTGTTGTATATATAAATATAATTGCATGTTGTCAGTATGTAGACATGTAGTTAACAGTATTAATAATGTAAGACAATTTTATTAATAATTGAGGTTTAGATAAAAATAAAATCATCGAGAATTGTGATGTCAATAACTAAGAGAATTGTGACTTGAGTAGGAATATAGTTCGGTTACAGACATACAAACACACAATCTCCATATAATAATAAGATATATATATATATAATGTGATGTGAGTGTTTGTTTCTTTTTGTAAGGGATAGCGAAAGACATAAAGTCAATAAACATCTCAGAGGCGAAAAACTGCACAGATGTATATGCATCTATCAACTATATTGAAGCACACAATTTATCTATAAATAGGATTAAACTGTATTACAATATTAACGCCCGCACACGCACCGATTATATATATAATATATAATACTATAGAATATATATTATATTTCGTAAATGAAGAAAAACTCTAAACTTGCTTCATTACAATAATTATTTCAAACCGTATTAATACGGCATCTTCAGGTATCACAGAACATGGACTCTTACTGAGTAAAGAGTCATGTGTCTTGTGATTACCTGAAGATGCACGTATTAATTACGGTTGAAATAAATTATTGTAATGAAGCAAGTTTAGGAGTTTTTCTTCAATTTACGGAATACTTGTCTTGTCCTTTTACTCACTGGTTATTACGACTACATTAGCTCTCCTTATGTCTACCTGCATTTCAGCTTGATTAAACCATACATGGAAAGATCCTAACTACGAAAAAAAATATAAAAACTTATATATATATATATTATATAATATATATATATATATATATATATTTGGAGGATATGTACTTAATGAATCATATCCTAATCTTGAAAATTAAGTAGTTTAAATTAATAATGAATTTTAGGCGGGAGCATATGTGTTTCAAAGATAAGGCTAAAACAAATCGAGAAAATTCATTCCCTGGTATGACATTTCGATCTATTATGTCTCAATCAGCAAGCGTTATAGACATGGGAGACTGTTATGATGACCTAATAGTCGAAATGTACATACGGGGATTTGACATTTTTCTCGATTGTTTAGCCTACAATTTCAACACATATGACCGCCCTAATCCATTAATTATTAACATTACTAATTTTCAAAAATTAGGTATATGATTCTCAATTAAGCACATATCCTCCAAAAAATTGTCGGCTAAGGCCATTACCAACAAATAAAACACGTTGTTTGATTACTTACTTCATATATTATATATATAAGGTCGGGGAAGTTGTATCAGACCAGGACAGCGAGGAGTCTATCATCTTTATACAAGCGCCAAAAGACCAGAAGATTGTTTTTGCCTCTGAGGTGGAGCGCCATAACATACAATCATCTCCCCACTTTACATCAGACAGATCCAGAACATTGGATACTCAAGCGTTGAGTTGGCGAGGTCGGTATTGACCCGGAAATCCTAGCCAAATGCCTCGCTGACAGAGCTAAAACCGAGACCCATATATATATATAGATATAATCATATATAGTGAATATATATATATATTATTTTAGATGGAGATTGTGTGTTTTTCTCTCTGTAACCGAAACTACTATTCACTACCAAGTCCACCAATTCTCTTAGTTATTGACTCATTCATCATTCTCCTGATTTTATTTTTATCTAAACCTCAATTATTAATAAAAATTGTCTTACATGTATTAATACTGTTAACTATGTCTATCATACTGACAACATGCCAATTATATTTATTAAACAACAAAATAGCGCTTATACAGTGTGAATGGAAGGCTAATTTGCATATTTAATATTAAAAAATCGAATTAATAAAATATGTGCCTTAGTATTATGGATTTCTAACTGTTGGTTTATTTTAATGAATATAAGCAAAATCTCTTCATGAATCTTAAATGAGAATCCATTAACAAGATTAAAATAACTGTCATCTTATTCTTTACTTCCTTATAAACTAAATAACTTAAATTTGAAAAAAATAACAATGAAAAAAGAAAAAAGACGAGAGTGGTGGAAGAGTAAGTTTCAGTTGTTCCATTTTTATTATTACTCTCTCTGTTTCAAGAGTCTTTTATTATTACTCCCTCTGTTTTTCAAATCTTGTATCTAACGTATTCTTAATTTAGTTTCATTAGCCTTTCTAATTTAATTACATATTTTAAAATTACATTATAACTATAAAATACTTGCACCGCGAGGGTTGCATATATTTGCTAGTATATAATATATATATATATCATTATTATTATTATTATTATTATTATTATATTTATTATATCTATATATTAATACATAGTTATTGGATCTCATTCTCGTTCGATTTTCGACGCATGCAGGCGTTCAACACACACAATGAACATCCACACAGTGATTTGTTTTATAGTGGTGAAGCTTGTGTGGACCATCCACACTTTTTTGATCACAGTTTGATAGAAAGAATTGGTGTATCAAGGGTTGCCAAAACCCAATCAACGAACCGACCTCTAGAATTTTGAATTCAAGATTATCCCTCTCCTAGACTGTACCCTACCCAAGGCTGAAGAGCCCAGTCTGCCCTACTATTAACCCATAGCTGGAGGGAGAATATATGGATTCATACCTTTCCCAAGGGTATTAGCGCTATGTGAAATGCTGAATTTGTACAGGCAAACACCTCTCCAGCAACTTCTAACTCTAGGGTAGATTCAGCCCCTCCCTTTCTCCAGCACCATTGAGAGAATGTTAGGTTTGTTTTAATAAAACAAAACCAAAAAGCTATCTTTTTACGGCATGGATGTTTCAATTTTAGTTTGGAGCGTAAATTTGACGAAATTGAAAGTTCATACTTTAAAATAGATTTTTTAAATTACTTAATTTATTAATTCATAGAGTATTAACTTACTTTAAAAAATATTTTCATATTGGGTAAAAAAAATAGTATATATTTAAATATAATGGAATTCAAATTGTATGTAATCGCCGCCCAGCACCTAATTATTTGTGCCCTTGTGCACAGACTTATAAAAAATGTACTACCAATATCTTAATATATTGCTGCGGTGGTCTTTGTGAATCACCGAAAAAGTAGTTAGGAAGATAAATCTTTTTAACGAGACGATACGCAGACGATAAGTCTATGATTCAGGAAAAACCCAGACTTTTGGCTAAGCAGAGAAGTCTTTGATCTTAGGGCTTCGTGAGACTCTGTGTGAACCATGTGAGAATAGAAGGACGAACCTTCGATTTCGGTCCAGAAGGTTGCGGTCGAAAAATTCTAGAGAAAGAAGCTTCTGGAAGATTATTTTAGACACACTATATAATATGAGTTGGAGTGTTCGCGATCAGATTCACGTTAGGGGTCCGGGACCAGAGGCAGTTAGAGCCAGGATGCCGTGCGTGGCAGTTGACCAGTTGATGAACTGATTGTTTTTCGCTAAATACTAAACCTAAGATGTAATATTTTAACACTGGACGAAGTTGAAAACATATTTTAAGTGTTGAAGCCTGATAATGGAACGCAAGTTAAGAGCATCACTAAAAAACAATTTAAGGAAGCGACAATCTCTCTCTCTCTCTCAATAACTTCCATAAGTAAATAAAATCCCTGAAAAAGTAGAGAAATACTGTCCACACTCGTTTATTACTACACGCCAAAGGAATTTGCTATCAGGAATTCATGAATGAAAGCCATTAAACAAAAACAAACTTGTCAACAAGTCAAATTGGCCCGTAACAGGAGCACGCGTGGTGCTACGTAACGTTGATACCTTTCCCTTGACCAAAAGAAGTGTGGCAGAAGGATTTTGGGTCCAGAGGACTGACTGCTACAGCTAGATCTGCGTTTGATAAACAACACGACTGTACGTACGAAGATACCGAATTGTAGTGTGCCGAGGAAGGAAAGGCACTACGTTAAATACTAACTGTACCACAACGCTTAAAATTGAGCAAACAATTGACTACTCCGACTGTTTTAAAGTGAAAGTTTTCTTCGGGCTTAAAGTTTGTTTCAGTTAAAACTAAACAACACTCAGGACTGACTTCTGATTAAGGTGCGGTTAAAATTAAAAACGCGAAAGTTTTTTGCTGGGTACAAATGNTGACAGTTTAACTGCAGTCTATGAATTAACATTTTGCGAATTTGGTTACGGTTTTAAGGGATTAAGGTTGTTTTTAATTACGTATTGCTTAAAAAATAAACAACAAAAAACAAATTACTATACATTTAATGTTGAAAATATTTTTTAAACTAAGTTTAATTGAAATTATACATTGCTATATTACACAAACAACAGTCTCAATAATAGATTCAATAATTAATTTTAATGGTTAATTAAATGTATAGTAATTTGGTTTTTTTTGTTGTTTATTTTTTTAAAGCAATACGTAATTAAAAACAACCTTAATCCCCTAAAACCGTAACCAAATTCGCAAATGTTAATTCATAGAATGTAGGACTGACTTCTGACTTAGGTTGGAAAATTAAAACGGAAAATTTTTTGCTGGTACCCAATGACAGTTTAACTACAGTCTATGAATTAACATTTTGCGAATTGGGTTACGATTTTAGGGATTAAGGTTGTTTTTAAATTACGTATGGCTTTAAAAAAATAAACTCTGTCTTTAGTCTTTTTATTTATGCAGAAAATAGTATCAATCAAATATATACCACTCCGATATTACAGTCTGAATAATAAATAATTTGTAATCTTTGCGGAGTTCCGTCATGGCCTCTAGTCTCAAAACATGCTTGCCGGTGACTGCTGAAAAAAAAAAAAAAAAAAAAAAAAAAAACACCAAAAAAACACCAGCTACGATTGAAGTCCGTAGCGGAAACGACGTGAAAAACAAAAAACAACTAGGGTTTAGGTTTAGGATTTGGGGTTGGGGTTTAGGTTTAGTTTAATGGAAAATAAATAAATAATTTGGGCTCTGTTTTTTCTGAGTCACCCTGTATACAGGGTGACCCAGAAAAAACAGAACTTTGTAATAAAACAGTTAATTTTAACTAGGGGGGTTTAGGGTTAGGGTTGGGTTTTCAGTGTTTTTTTTTTTTTTTTTTAAAGTGATACCGCTTCGGATGCAGGAAGCCAGGACGGAACTCCGCAAAGATTACCATTATTTGTATTATTCAGACAATTGTCCTCGTCTTCATTGTTATCTGTACAAAGTTTCGGCTGATGTGCCCTCCGGCCTTCTTCAGGTATTTCTTGTCGGACTCGGGAACCTTCTTGTAATTGGGAGCCATCACGGAACTTTGAACCCAACCCTTTATTAGGTCCACGGGGGTATCCTGTTCTCATTCCACTAACCATAGCTGGGGTACAGGTGTTAAGCTGTGTTAATTATTATTCTATGTTACTGCTGTCCCTGACCAGGATTGAACCTGCAGTCTAGAGATAACTGGCATTTAGAACTGTCTTATTCTAACTCCTTTATCTACTAAGATATGTGTTCAATTGGACAATCCAGTGTGAATTTTTCAATTGCAAAAGTTACAATTTATTTTGTAAAAACGGATTTTAAGTAGCCTCTTGGCAGGTATCTTGATCAAAATGGACGAAAAAAAACGTTTTAAATATAAAAATAAATTATATGTGTAATATTATTTGCTTTTTTACTGATGCTCATTATGTTACTACTTTTCGACTTAGACAAAAATTTGACCTTAAATAATCAATTTAATAAATTTTAGTTCGTTTTTAAAAATGAAAAGCAGATGAATTTTGTCAGATCCTACTCTTTTCCCTAATCATCTAGAGAGAGCTTAATGGGTGACCCAACGGGTCACGTTTTGTCTAGTATATATTATATATATATATATATATATATATATATATATATATATTTATTTATTTATTTTACAATGTTTTCATAGATCAATGTTCATTATCAGCGACCGCGGTTTCATGCTAAAAGTAATCATCAGGCTGAGGAGCAAGATCCTATGGTGTTTGTTGGAGTTCTTTACTCAATGTCACATTGAGTAAAGAACTCCAACAAACACCATAGGATCTTGCTCCTCAGCCTGATGATTGCTATTTAGCATGCAACCGCGGTCGCTGATAATGAACATTGATCTATGAAAACATTGTAAAATAAATAAATATTAGCTCTTACAAACTGTGATTGAGCACTGTATTTTCTTTGTTTCATCGCAAAAAAAATTTTGTTTTTACATATACCTATATATATATATAATATATATATATATATATATATATATATATATATATATATACTCGTAAACAGAACAAATGTACTCTCTCTTGAGAGATTTATCGATTTAACATTTTTGTCTTTTATACTAATTATTCCGATTTTATAAATGTTCTATTGAGGTCTGATATAGTACTCGGTCTGCTACAAACTGAAATGTGCATTCTCGTCTTATTAGCAGAATTGAATGATTGGAAACTTGCGTGACCTGAAGAGGCACAACTATTTTTTCCCCCTCTCTTGTTTTTTTGGTTTGTGTAATGAGCCGTCGTAAATATTAGCGAAATACGAACGGATGTAATACGATATAGTAAAAAAGAAAGAAAAAAACCCAAAAAAACAAAAAAACAAAACAGAGCGAGATAAAACAATAAGAACAATAAAAAGTTAAAAAAATAGAATAAAAAAAGTATTTCTCGTCTATCAGCCAGAGCCGTTCATGCAGCCAGCCAGCCAACCTGGGCGTCTTGTGCGGTTCTACAGCTAATAAGCGAGGCTAGCATAGACCATTACCAGAGAGGTCGACTATAACTGGGTGCCTCATATTAATTTATAATACGCAACATAATAATAAGTGTAAGTTGAAAGGAAAGAAATATACAACGGAAAGAAAATGCTGAA
Organism: Doryteuthis pealeii; assembly: GCA_023376005.1. NCBI lineage: Eukaryota > Metazoa > Mollusca > Cephalopoda > Myopsida > Loliginidae > Doryteuthis > Doryteuthis pealeii. The sequence goes on along the minus strand of JALAJA010000115.1, from coordinate 89,710 downwards.
TGGATAAAATAGATTTACTAACACGCGTTTCGGCCAGGAGTTTTTTTAAAATCCATCTCCTGTTGCTGTACTAAGGTTATATAGCTCAACTTTTATAGTTCTTCTAAAATGCTCCCTTTCTAATAATCTATCAACAATTTCTTCAAATAAGAAATTTTCTCCTGACGATGACCTAAGGTCGAAACTAGTTGAGAATAAACAACATACAAGAAATATTCCTGATTGTCTTAATACTTTTTGTTCACACTATATATATATATATATATATATATATATATATAAAGGAAATGGACACTAACAAAAGAACTAATACTCTTGGGAAAGGTATGAATACAACTATTCTCTCTCCAACTATGGGTAAATAGTAGCTCATCAAGGCAAGAATCTGACTCAGTCAGATTCTTGCCCTGATGAGCTACTAAGCGAAACTGTTCGTAGGTATATCTGACTCATTAGGTTAAACATTACTATATATATATATATATATAATAATGTATATATAATATATATATATAATATATAGTCATCGCAGACACGTGTTTCGACTTATTAAGTTCTCTTCAGTGTGGCTATATATATATATATATATATAGTATATATATTATATATATATATATATATATATATAAATAAATGTTGTTCTGGTTCCAACGGGAGAAATTCAATATTTTATAAAAAGGAAGGTCTGCAAAATGTATTTTGTTCTCAGAAAAAATTTTTAAAATTCTTTTTGTTTTACATATGCAACACGTGTTTCAGATCTTCTGGTATCTTCTTCAGCCTGAAGAAGATACCAGAAGATCTGAAACACGTGTTGCATATGTAAAACAAAAAGAATTAAAAAAAATTTTTTTTTCTGAGAACAAAATACATTTTGCGGACCTTCCTTTTTTTTATAATATATAATATATATATATATATTATATATATATATATAATCAATAATATGATATTATGGATATTAACTCATAACTATAAGTTTAATGCTTATGCAATCTTCAGATGAGTCAAATGGTTGAGATTTTAAAAACCAGTATTTTTTTAGCGTTTATATAAACGTGAAGCGTATTCACGCGATGGAATGTTATAATGCTAAAGTTCATCTCCAGATTTGATTTTAATTTTGTGTTCTTGTGTTATGCCTTTTGCGATAGATAAGTTCAGTTTGAAAAATCCGGGTCTTAGGTTTATGGTCTCCGTGTGGGCTATGATCGCATGTATTCTATTTATTATTATGTTAAATATGAAATGAAATAATAATAATAGAAATCTACAAAATCTTTAAGCATACAAAGAATAACGGCCTTCGTCAGAGTCAAATGTTTAGTGTTTTGAAATGAAAACGGTCAAAATACGTAGAATTTTGTACTTACCAACTTATCTGAACGAGCAGGATGAGACAGAAGGTCAATTTTGATACAGAGTGTAAGGGAGAACGAGAAAAGAAAAAGAGCGTAGACCATTACCAGAGAGGTCGACTATCACTGGGTGCCTCATATTAATTTATAATACGCAACATAATAATAAGTGTAAGTTGAACGGAAAAATATACAAAGGAAAGAAAATGCTGAATGGATAAAATAGATTTACTAACACGCGTTTCGGCCAGGAGTTTTTTTTAATCCATCTCCTGTTTCTGTACTAAGGTTATATAGCTCAACTTTTATAGTTCTTCTAAAATGCTCCCTTTCTAATAATCTATCAACAATTTCTTCAAATAAGAAATTTTCTCCTGACGATGACCTAAGGTCGAAACTAGTTGAGAATAAACAACATACAAGAAATATTCCTTGCCTGCCAGGATCGAACCCGCGTCCACCCGCATGCAAAAACAAACGCGATTTAGGCAAGTGGACGGATGCGAGGTTCGACTGATGTGCCCGGATGTTTGGGTACTATGCCCATAAATAACCAAAGCGAGTAGAGCGTAGGGTGACAAGGGGAGAAGCATTCGGCTTACGTGGGACGGCAATCTGAAAAGATTATTTTGACGACGACGACGGATTTTCAGCTGCTGGTCGAAGACGAAGACTTTGTTGACCAAAAGAAAGTTTGGCCTGCGAGAAGACGGTGAACTCGCTTCTTTTTGCCCCGCCCCCCGCTCAACAGGAACTTGTTGACTCAAATATCTATTTTCCCCCCCTCTTTTTCCTCCTTCTATATTTTATCTGGTTTTAAATTCAGACTTTTCCAGTTGCTGTACTAAGGTTGAAAAGCCTAGTCTGCCCTAATATTTACCCATAGTTGAAGAGAGAGAGAAAGAGAGAGAGAGAAGAGAGAGAGAGAGAGAGAGAGAGAATTGTTGAATTCATACCTTTCCCGGGGGTATTAGTTCCATATGAAATTCAACCAGCCGCGTCTAGGATTTGATCTTAAGGTCAATTTTTATACAGAGTTTACCCATTTTAAATTCAGAGTTTTCCTTCTCCTAGACTAGTTGCCGTACTAAGGTTGAAGAGCCTAGTCTGCCCTATTATTTACCCATAGTTGTAGAGAGAATGGTTGGATATTAGTGTCATATGATATGTTGCATTTCATATGACACTAATACTCTTGGGAAAGGTATGAATCCAACTATTCTCTCTATAACTATGGATAAATAATAGGGCACATTAGGCTCTTCAACCTTAGTACGGCAACTAGCCTTGTCCAAGATTTGGACTCGTGTCACCGTGTCCATTTCTTTTTATATATATATATATATATATATATATATATATATATATATATATATAATATATATATCGGTAATTAGAGTGTCCCCCACTAATTATGAATGTAATTTTAGGTGTTGTGAAATAGAGCTATTGCCTGTTAAATGGAGGGTTAGACGCCTTGACAATGTGGTTGAGGTGAATCCAATGTATGTATTATCATTTTCTGGGAGACTGCAATCTCCTAGGGGACATTTAAATCTATATACTACATTGGTCTCGTTAAGCCGACTTGTCTGGGGAGAAAATATATATATATATATATATAATATATATATATATATATTGATTTCTGTCGGAGGGAAGTCGTTAGTATATATCGCTGATGAGAACTTAATAAAGTCGAAACAGTCTGTACGATATTCTACACACCGAAGCGATCCTTTGCTGGGATTACACTTGTCAAGTTCATTTTCTATAAGAAAAAGTATCGAATTTTATGCGATACATGCGTTGTAAGTGCCTTCAAGTAAAAATTTAATATATATATATATATATATATATATATATATATATATATATATAAACTAATTTTTGGTACAGCTGAATGTATAAAGGATTTTAAAAAATAATGACATACTTTTATTGATCAGCAATTTTCGAAAGAGAAAAGAGAAAATGAAAACTTTAGGGCCCTTTCGACCGGTAAAGCACCGGTCGAATGGGCCCTAAAGTAACGACCAGTAGATCGTTTAAAAGTCACAATATAAATTAAATGGGTAAAAGAAAGGTTCAATCATACGAAATGGTGGGGTAATATGAAGACAAAAAGGGAGGAGGAAAAAAAATTTCGGAAGGAACCTTAAGGATTCGGCCGAAACAGATTATGTCAGCAAACTATTAACATCTTTTGTTTTTTCTAAAAATGTTAAATTCATACTGTCGGATTAACTTCCATTTACTTCATATATATATAATATACATATATATATATATATATATATATATATATATATATATATATATATAGTCATCCACAGACATATGTGAGGTATCCAAATCTTGGTAGTAAGGGATGATTCTCTATGTGATTTCTAAGACACACTGTATTATTATTGTATGATCCAGTCTGTATAAATACAGTGAATCTTTAAATCACTAAAGAGAGCTCAATGTATAATAAACTTTTTAGATTATATACAGAGCAATATTTATCTTAGAAAGGAAGGAAAAACTCAACACCGTTATTCCATAGTCGAACACCGTTATTTGGTCGAAATAAATTTATTATTGAATAACGGTGTTGAGTTTTTCCTTCCTTTCAAAGATATATATATATATATATATATATATATATATAATTATTATATGGGAGTAAATATGGAAAATAAATCCGACAATATAAAGAAAAATTTGAAAAAACAAGTGTTCCGAAAATAGGATGAATTTAATTATCGATGTTTAAACATTTCGGTTACATTGAACCTTCATCAGTATGTCTCTTGGGGTGAAGAAAATGATGGATGTTTTTATAAATGACAGGAGATGAAAATCTTTTTAGTTGTGTAACTGTATTTGATCAGCGTTTTATTTTTGAAAGACGAGTCGCGATCCACGCAAATACAGTTACACAACTAAAAAGATTTTCATCTCCGGTCATCTATAAAAACATCCATCATTTTCTTTACCCAAAATACATCCTGATGAAGGTTTAATGAAACCGAAATGTTTAAACATCGATAATTAAATTCATCCTATTTTCGGAACACTTGTTTTTCAAATTGTTCTTTAATAATATATATATATATATATATATATATATATATATATATATATATATATATATAGTTAGTAGAGGAATTCGTTATTTGGTCGAAATAAATTTATTATGGAATAACGGTGTTGAGTTTTCCCTCCTTTCAAAGATATATATATATATATATATATATATATAGATAATCTAATGAGTCAGACGAACCTACTATTAGTTTCGCACTAAGCTCTTCAGGGCTAAAATCTGACTTTGTCAGATTTTAGCACTGAAGAGCTTTATGCGAAACTAATAGTAGGTTCGTCTGACTCATTAGATTATCTTTATTATTGGCTCTACTTAGGTATCGAGCACTTTTTACTTATTAGCTTTCTCCTAGCGGTTATATGAATATACATATATGAATAAATATATATATCTTATATACATATATATACATATAAATTGTTTTTTCTTTTGGTCAAATACTGTACCAATAGATTAGTTTTGTTGGTACGAATATCTTGGTCTTTTCTTTTTTTCAAAAATTGTTTTCTCCCCGGTTGATGTTTGGTAGTATATTTTTACAATCAAACTATTTGCTGTTTTTTCTCTCCGCAAGGATTTACCAACACGCTTGGTATATTTTATATATATTATATATATATATATATATATATTATATATAATATATATATATATACTAGCAAATATATGCACCCTCCGGGTGCAAGTACTTAAGTTTTAATGTAATAAAAATATCAATATTAAATTAGAAAGACTAACGAAATAAGAATGAAAAAAAAGATTTGAAACGAGGGGGCTATAATAAAAAATAGAACAACTGAAACTTACTCTTCCATCCTTCCGTCTTTCATTACTAAATTTTCTAATCTAACTATTAGTTAAAATAGGAAGTAAAGAAATAAAATTACAGAGATTTCTTCTTGTAACTAATTTTCTTTTAAGATTTATCTCCGAGATTTTGCTCATATTCATTAAATATAAAACCAAACAATTAGAAATCAATAATACCAAGCACATATTTATTAAAATCAAATTTTAAATATCAATATGCAAATAAGCCTTCCCGTACATACTGTATGCCACTATTTTGTTGTATATATAAATACAATCACATGTTATTAGTATGTAGATATTGTTAACAGTATTGATAATGTAAAACAATTTTATTAATAGTTGAAGGTTTAAAAGAATGAAACCATGGACAATTTGACGTAAATAATTAAGGGAATTGTGACTTGAGTAGTGATATAGTTTCGGTTACAGACAGAAAAACACACAATCTCCATTATAATAAGATATATATATATATATATATATATATATATGCACACAGCGAGACAATAGGTCCTGTGCATTACCAAGTGCACAGAGCATCGTCTCGTGTCTATTTCCTCGTCTATTCTCTTTTTGAATCTGAAGTTTAGTATCGCAGCCGACAATCAAACAGTGGCTGGCGCCATTGTTAGTCGACGAGACAGTCAAGTCACAGACAGTCTGGTCGTGTAACTGACATTCTTTTAAATGGACAGACAACCGAAAGAACGAACGATGGCAGAAATACGAACGAAATAAGTATGGTAGCCAGACTGACAGTCGCAAAAGGATTTTAGGGCGGCAAAATGTAAATGTGAAAGGGGGAGGAGGGGACTACGTTTTTTCAATGGCGGTAAACAGATAATAAAAGAAGGAGGAGGAGGTAAGTTTTTTTCTTAAAAAAGAGGTGGTAGTGAGAGGTAAAAAATTAAACTTGAAAAAAATTGAAAACAAAAAAGAGGGTTAAAAAAGAAGACAATGCAGTTGATTATATATATAATATATATATATATATATATATATATATTATATATATCAATAAAGGAAGAAAGAACTCAATACAGTAATCCCATAATAAATTTAATTCGACGAAAATTGGGGCCCATATAAATCTAAGTTGATTTAAACCGCTCCCAAATTTTCGTCTCATCAGATGGGTCTCAATTCACTTATGGACAAGCATATCACAAAAAACCCCAAAGAGCTGAATATATATAAATTCAAACAAAAAATAATAAAAAAAATATATATATATTTAACAGTGTAGGGTTGTAACCATAGAAACAGGAAGTGAATGAAAAAAAGAGATACATTTCAAGGTTGACTCCTAGGGTGTCCAGACAGACAAAAAAGTGACAGGACAGAAAAAACACAGTAGTATATTAAAATATAAATAGACAAGTAAAATAAAAAGATATAAAATTTAAACATTAGAGTATAATGATGTATAAAAGAAAATACTAATTAAGATATAAATAATAAAATAAATTAATAGTAAGATAATAAAAAAATAAAATTAGAAAATAATAAATATATATATATATTATTCTCGTTATTCTGTGATAAAAATTTCTTATTACCTTCCATATACCAACAAAAGCCCTGAAGATGATCTAATTGATAGATCGAAACACTGCAGCGTCGGCCAATAAACTCACCACTTAACTCGTTTAAACCTGTGTTTTTCATTCTTTCTTAATATAACTACATACCGTCGGATTCACTTCCTTTTCTTCACACACACACCACACCACACACACACCACATAATATATATATATAATATATATATATATATATATATATATATAATATATATGAATAATTTTGGTACAGAGAATTTACAGAATATTACAAGTAGTGGAATCATATGTATACTGGGAGATCATACGAAAATGAGGGATGGAGAAATAAAACGATGTTTTATTACAAAAAATAAAATATGGGGGGGGGGGTATGAAATACAAGGGCCCTTTCGTCCGGTTCTTTTCAAGTATAATCACCGGCGGCAATTAAAAGTTAAATTGGATAAGAGAAATATTCTTGAAACGAATGGAGGGAGAGTGGGGAGCTAGAGGGCAAAATAAATTTTTGTAAACCCCCCAAGTCACACCAGGATTGGAAATATCTCCAGTAGGTATAAGGAGTGTCTATATATATATATTATATATATATATATATATATATATATATATATATATAAAACAAATTTTTGGTACAAACTAATTTATACAAAAACTTGCACAATACTTTATTTAAACTATGGTCAACTATTTAAAAGAGGTGAAAAAAAAAACAAAAGAAAATAGAGACTTAGTGGCCCTTTTCGACCGGTGCATTTTCAAAAGTTTACAACCGGTTGATCACTTAAAAGTCAAAGTGTATAAATTGGGGAAATATATATATATATATATATATATATATATATATATATATATATCTTCTTATTATAATGGAGATTATGTGTTTGTCTATCTGTAACCGAAACTATATCCCTACTCAAGTCACAATTCTCTTTAGTTATTTACGCCACAAAGTTATTTACGCAAAATAAAATGTAAAACGGGGAGGTTACCAGGCAGAGAGAGAGAGAGAGCAGAGAGAGAGAGAGAGAGAGAGAGAGAGAGAGAGAAAAATATAGAGACAGCGAGAGAGAGACAGAGAGAGAGAGAGAGAGAGAGAGAGAGAGAGAGAGAAGAGAGAGAGAGAGTGTGTGTAAGAGAGAGAGAAACACACAACACACAGACAGAGAGTATGTGTCTGTGTGAGAGAGAGAGAGAGAGAGAGAGAGAGAAGAGAGAGAGAGATAGTTTGTGTGTTTATTTATTTGTGCATGTGCGTGTGAGTGAGAGACTTAGAGAGAGAGAGAGAGAGAGAGAGAGAGAGAGAGAGAGAGAGAGAGAGAGAGAGAGAGAGAGAGAGAGAGAGAGAGAGAGAAAGAAAATCCGAGATAAAAATAGAACTAAATCGATGATTTATAATTAATACAATATATACTGAATTCTAATCACTGGAAAAACAGACGACATTTTTTTTCAGAGGGGAAAAAGGAGAGACAATTGAAATAAATAAATAAATAAATAAATAAATAATAATAATAATAATAATAATTATATTATTATTATTATTAGTAGTAGTATTAGTATTAGTATTTATTTATTTATAAAATAATAATAATAATAATAATAATAATAATAATAATAATAATAATAATAATAAACAAATTATCAAAAATACGCAAATCACGTCCAAGTTGAATGCGGCGTGATTTGACATTCAAATGAACGAGATTTCGAGATTGTCTCGTGTAGTTTTTTTATGATGAAAAATAAAATTAGGGCATGACGGCATTAGATAGGGGAGCAACCTTTTAGCTGACTGGTTTGTTGGTTGGTTGGTTGGTTGGTTGGTATGTCAAAATAACACAAAAACAAACAAACAAACAAAAAACATTGAAACATTATTGCACATTACGCATTGGTCATAAAAGACTAACGCACTCCAATATACTCAACAAGAACACAACCACAATGTGGAACATGTCAAACACCTTTGACAGTTAAACACTTATTCATTGGAAAACTTTATGCTGAAAAAAGATTTGCTTCTTCTTCTGTGTATGGAACCAAAATCCCCGGAAAGCGATGTTAATGAACGCATAGGGAAGGTATAGTCTGCTATAGAAGCAGGCCATTAAAGTCAAAACTACATTTAATTCTTATAATACAATTACCAACATCTTTAAATTTGACATGTTTTAAAACTCGCCTGACGATCGCAACTCGGCGTGAAACCAAACTTCATTTTTGGTACAAATAATGTTCAATATATGTAGAATAATAATTTAAAGGAAAACAAAAATTATATTTAATGCCACATTGTGATTTTTTCACTTATTGATCTTGCATTGAAAAGATCAGAAATCATTAATAACGTAAAATTCTATGCCTATTTTGATAACATTTTTTAATTCCTCAGCCCTAAAAGCTTATATAAACCAATTTTTAGGAGTAGGGAAGCTCTAGAACACATTTTATAGACAATAATAGATTAGAAAACGTCGCCATTTTTCTCGACTACCCTAAATTTTTTCGAGTTTAAAATCGATATAACTTGGCGGATTTTTCGAATTGGAAGCTCAAATTTGGGGGATTGTCTAACTTTAACCTACTCTACACCTGTACAAAATTTCAGAAAAATTGAAGGGGTCGGGTGACAATTTTATTTTTTTCCTGTTGATTTGACATGGAATTGCCCATATAGTATATATCGAGGGGTCGGTTTAGCTTAGTCGGTAGTGCATCCACCTCACAACCACAAGTTTCCAGGTTCGAATCAGCTTATGGATTAGCAGGATAAAAATATTTTGACTTGTAATCCGGTTGGATATATATATATTTACCAACCCCTCCGCACGAGCAGGATGGGACACAAGGTCAATTTCTTAAGCGGAGTTTAATAGGTTTGAATTCAGACTTTCCTTCTCCTAGACCGGTTGCCTAACCAAGGTTAAAGAGCCCAGTCTGTCCTACTATTTTACCCATAGCTCGAGGGAGAGCAGGATTCATACCTTTCTCACGGGTATTAGCGCTAAATGAAATGCAATTACCACGCCCAGGATTTGAACTCGGGGCGACGAGTCCATTTCCCATGACTTTAACCATTACACCACGCGCTTCCTACTATTCCGATTGGATATAAGCCCATCTGCGTCCCAGTGTTCATTTTCACTTTCCCCACCATTTCCAGCTAACTGTAAATACATTTCAATATTTTCCTGGAAACGAATTACACTGTATGGGGTACAAGGTAGGGGTTAGACGGCTTTAGTTGTTCATAGATAAAAACTTTGTAATTTATTAAGAAACTTTTATTCGGATCCATCAAATTTCCAGGGGACTCATTCATATCAAATTCGTGCGTCCCATGACACACTAGATTAAAAAGCTATCAACATCACAACAATGTACTGTCACAGTAAGAGTCACAGGATGTTTGATTCTGGTGGGTCTCTCCATATCAACCCCTCCTTGTTTCATATCATAACACCGTGGAGGTTGTTAAATACCACTGAATCAACACTTAGCGTCTCTTTCCGAAACCCCCGGCATTCGTGTCGGGCGGTTCAAAGATATATCAACTCAGTTCTAGGAGGGCTACCCACCAGGCAAGCTCCAGCCCCCTTCGCCTAAAAGGGCAAGGACTGGGTTTATTGCCTGGCACCCCCCAAACGTAATGTCGAATGAGCTGATCACTTTTTGTGCACCACCACCCAATAAACATGCTTCCTGCTGGGTACCCCACATTAAGCCGACTTCGTGCCACATCCTGAACACGTAGGGCATTGATTCTTACACAGTCTCCATATAGTTCTCACGAAAGTCAGTTACCGAGAATTGACGAGAATTGACGAGAATTAGCTTGAAAGTGTTATACAAAAACTTCAACCATCTAAACCAAACGGTCTCTTCTGTTTTGCATTTATTTAAGCCCTCCCCCATGCGTAATACGTCATGTTTAATATACACCGTAACTTTAAACTTAACATAATCTGTAAATACAAACATATACACAACCAAACATGACCATCTTACGAAAACATTAAAATAAAAAATAACATAAAAAAGTATCTATTATCAAAGTTAGGTTCTTTTTATGAACGAATACCTTTTTAATGATTTCACCGTTTTTTTTTTTTTTCAAAACAATAAGATATACTAGGTTCCGAGAAATTTTCACCATCATAGGGATAAATAATAACACTTTATTTTTGCAATAGAAAATTATTTCTACCATAACCCCTAGAAAAATCAAATATCCAAATTCTAACGGTCTATTTCAGCGTTCCAAAAGTGATTTAAAAAAAATTCTCTTCGAACATTTCTAAAAATTCTCCGTTTTTCCCTAACGAATTTTTTCATTCAAAATAAAATTTCACTCTGATGAAGGTCGAATCTTTTCTGTGTGCGGAATATTTTCACACAGATGAACTGACCGAAACACATGTGTAAGTGATATTGATTAAATTCATCTTTTATAATCCATTCTGTTCTTGCTTTTCTTTATCCATTCTTCCTTATATATATATATATATATATATATATAAAATCTAAGAAGTTCGTTTGGTGTTGGGGTTATGGGATCGGCCTGTCAGCTTGGCAGTCCGGTTTCAAATCACGCACAGGGCGGTCTTCCGATCTATAGCTCTGCTGATGAGGCCTAATAGGCCGAAATGTACATACAGAGATTGATTTTTCTCGATTTGTTTAGCCATACATTTAATAGGTATTCCCGCCTAATTCATTATTAATTAATTAATTTTCAAAAATTAGGTACGACTCCAATTAAGCACTTATTCTCCAAAAAATTATCGGCAAAAAGCCATTCTAAACAAACCTTGTTTACAACTTATCACATCGTCGTGTAATAAAAGTCACTAGAAGTGGAATGTTAACCTACTCTAAACAAATCATAAAATCTAAGAAGTTCGTTTGGTGTTGGGGTTATGGGATCGGCCTGTCAGCTTGGCAGTCCGGTTTCAAATCACGCACAGGGCGTCTTCCGATCTATAGCTCTGCTGATGAGGCCTAATAGGCCGAAATGTACATACAGAGATTGATTTTTCTCGATTTGTTTAGCCATACATTTAATAGGTATTCCCGCCTAATTCATTATTAATTAATTAATTTTCAAAATTAGGTACGACTCCAATTAAGCACTTATTCTCCAAATAATTATCGGCAAAAAGCCATTCTAAACAAACCTTGTTTTACAACTTATCACATCGTCGTGTAATAAAAGTCACTAGAAGTGGAATGTTAACCTACTCTAAACAAATCATAAAATCTAAGAAGTTCGTTTGGTGTTGGGGTTATGGGATCGGCCTGTCAGCTTGGCAGTCCGGTTCAAATCACGCACAGGGCGGTCTTCCGATCTATAGCTCTGCTGATGAGGCCTAATAGGCCGAAATGTACATACAGAGATTGATTTTTCTCGATTTGTTTAGCCATACATTTAATAGGTATTCCCGCCTAATTCATTATTAATTAATTAATTTTCAAAATTAGGTACGACTCCAATTAAGCACTTATTCTCCAAAAAATTATCGGCAAAAAGCCATTCTAAACAAACCTTGTTTACAATATATATATATATTATATATATATATATATATATAAACTAATAGATAGAATAATGTACACATGGATAAACTCCTGACCGAAACACGTGTAAGTTAAATTAATTAAAATAATCCTATTTAATCCATTCAATACTTTCTTTCCTTTTTTTTCTCTTTTCAACATATATAACTAAGAATAAAGGTTTACATAATATATGGTGTGGTTAATTTGCATACTGGTTTTAACAAAACCGAGTTTACTAAATAATTAATTAGTGTTATTGATCTCTAATAATAATAATGTTATTTTAACCACACACACACACACACACACACATAATATATATATAATATATATATTATATTATATATATATATATATATTTAGGGTCATCCGCAGACATGTGTTTCGACTTGCTAGACATTTTGTAAGCTACCTACAGCCGGAATTGAAATCCGATTGGTTGGGTGTCAGTCCGGCACCTAAACCATTAGGCTTTCTTCACTTACAGAATGGGAAGGGGATTTTAACTGTTTTAATACACACATCGCTTTGTGTGTAAAGGCCGTCACAGAGTGCTCCATTCCTTATATAGAAGAGCGTTGCGTTACGCTTGAGTTGGCGGCCGTTAGCGAGATCCCCCCCCCAGAGTGCTCGACCCTAGGGTATGGGGAGCATATATAGAGTCATCCACAGACACGTGTTTCGACTTATCAAGTCTCTTCAGTGTGGCTAGATATTTTGTAAGCTACCTACAGCCGGAATTGAAATCCGGTCGGTTGGGTGTCAGTCCGGCACCTTAACCATTAGGATGTCTTCACTTACAGAATGGAAAGGGGATTTTTAACTGATTTAATACACACATCGCTTTGTGTCTAAAGGCCGTCACAGAGTGCTTCATACCTTATATAGAAGAGCGTTGCGTTACGCTTGAGTTGGCGGCCGTTAGCGAGATCCCCCCCCCAGAGTGCTCGACCCTAGGGTATGGGAGCATATATAGAGTCATCCACAAACACGTGTTTCGACTTATCAAGTCTCTTCAGTGTGGCTAGACATTTTGTAAGCTACCTACAGCCGGAATTGAAATCCGATCGGTTGGGTGTCAGTCCGGCACCTTAACCATTAGGCTGTCTTCACTTACAGAATGGAAAGGGGATTTTAACTGATTTAATACACACATCGCTTTGTGTGTAAAGGCCGTCACAGAGTGTCCCATTCCTTATATAGAAAAGCGTTGCGTTATATATATATATATATATATATATATATATATATAGAGAGAGAGAGAGAGAGAGAGTCAGATTTTAGCCCTGAAGAGCTTTATGCGAAACTAATAGTAGGTTCGTCTGACTCAGTAGATATCCTTATTACTTGGCTCTACTTAGGTATCGAGCACTTTTTACAAATTAGCTTCTCCTAGCGGTTATATGAATATATATATATCTTATATACATATATATACATATAAATTGTTTTTTTCTTTTGGCCAAATACTATACCAATAGATTATTTTTTGTTGGTACGAATATCTTGGTCTTTTCTTTTTTCAAAAATTTTTTTCTTCCTGGTTGATGTTTGGTAGTATATTTTTACAATCAAACTCTCTGCCGGGTTTTTTCTCTCCGCAAGGATCTACCAACACGCTTGGTATATTAAATTATATATATATATATATATATATATATATATATAATATATGCGCGCGCGCGTGTGTGTGTATGTGCGTCTGTGTGTGCGTGTGTTTCGCGCGTGTATGTGTGTGCTTGCCTAAGTACGCCCTTGTCCGAGCACGTGCCCCTTCTTGTTTGGCAACGGTCTTGCTATCTCCTTGTTGCGGCGAGCAAGTTATTGTTTTATCGAGTGGACCACCACAAAGATAGCCTCTTTATGAAATAGTCATGCAATGATCAGGTCATCGCCAGTCAGTCAATCCGTCAGTCGGTCAGCAAACGGTTAAGTGATTGATTGATGTGGGCCCAAAACCAAAATCTGATCGGTGTGGATGACAAACAGACTTAGTCACGCACTTAGATGCACCAGCAACAAGTGAATAATTATCTAAGCCCATTGACATCTGTCACGTATACATATATATATATATATATATATATTATATATATATATATTTGTATATGTATAAGTATTAACTTACCGGTGGGTATAAGAACGATCGTTGGAAGCGCACAATATCCAGAGGTTAAGGTTGAGAAAAAACAAAAACAAAGTGCTCAAACAATGTAGAGCATAAATTTATTTATTTAAGAATGGAAATGAGTAACCTACTCGAGTTTTCATCGATAGATTCTTCAGGGTTACTTTTAAATTAATCGAGTTTACGATTAATCTTTGGTGTTATAAACATGCCCGTTGGAATGGGACTTAAATTTAGTAGAGGAACGCTTGTTTATATTTTCGTAGATCAGGAACGGTTTTTGATTATTGAATTAAAAATTTGGATTAATTTATGGGAATTATTTTTTCAATTATTATTTAATAAAAGATAGTTATGGGTCGTATTAATAGTTAAAAGTTGAAAATTTAAAATTATTTAATAACTAGTTTAATTTGGTTTGAAAGTATTTAAAAAATACAGGTTTTGTATGTTACGATACACAAGTTTTGGGTAGTTAAATATAGTTAATTATATAAAAAATATAAAGAGATAAAAGTAAGAATGAAAGTAAAAGGCAAAGATGCATTGAAATAAAAAAAAATAAAAAAATATATATTATATATATATGTGTGTGTGTGTGAAGTAGACAAACAATTTGTTTGAGATGGCGATAGCCGACAATTTTTAGGAGATTATGTGCTTAATTGAAGTCATACCTAATTTGTAAATTAATTAGTTATAATTAAATGAATTAGGCGTGCATGTCGGTTTAAATGTAAGGCGTAAACAAATCGAGAAAATGTCAATCTCTGTATGTACATTTCAGCCTATTAGGCCATATATATATATATATATATATAGAGAGAGAGAGAGATAGAGAGAGATAAAACATTGTCAGTACAATTACGTCTATTTTCGTCTTTTTCTCGTTTGTCTATCTGTCAGCATCTATCTATCTATCTATCTATCTAACTATGTGTATATCTATCTATCTTTCTATCTACCTGTCTATCTGTCTGTGTGCCTGTCTATGTTGATCATTATTTTCATATCTATCTATCTATCTATCTTGATAATTATGTTCATATCTATCTATCTATCTATCTATCTATCTATATAATATATATATATATATATATATATTTTATATACATATACATATATATATCTTGATCATTATGTTCATATCTATCTATCACTCTATCTATCTTGATCATTATGTTCATATCTATCTATCTATCTATCTCTCTCTCTCTCTCTCTCTCTCTCTATATATATATATATATATATATATATATAATATATATTATATATCTTGATCATCATGTTCATATCTATCTATCTATCTATCTATCTATCTATCTTGATCATTATGTTCATATCTATCTATTTATCCGTATGTACCTATCTATCTCAATCTTTTTGTGTCGATCTATCTCAGGCTGTTTGTACCTTACTCTCTCTCTCTCTCCCTCTCTCCTCTCTCTCTCTTCTCCCTCCCTGACATTGTCACACACACACACACACACACACACACACACACACACACACCACAATATATATATATATGTGTGTGTGTGTGCATATATGTATATATATATCACTGTTTGCTTTATCGATTATCTATGACATTCTGTTCATATACACATCAGTTTAATTCTTTTTCTTGCTTCGCCATTTCTTACTTATCTATTTGTCTATGTCATTCTGTATATATATATATATATATATATATATATATATCGTCGTCGGGGCGGCATAATATCGGTATCAGCCAGACAGCGAGGGAGTCTATCCCCTTTTCACTAGCGCTAGACCAGGAATATTGTTTTTAGCGTCTTAGGTGGAGCGCCACACCTACCATCAGCTCCTTACTTTACCGCACGGATCTCTGTGCTACTCATTCGCTGAGTTGAACTAGGAACCTTGTGATTCATAGCCGAACACTCAACCGACTGAGCTAAGCCGACTGAGCTATATCTATCTATCTATCTATCTATATATATATATATATTATTATTATTATTATAATTATTATTTATATATATTTTTTTGCTTGAAGGCAATTACAATGCGTATATGTACCTCTACGTAGAACATCGTACAGCAGCTGTTTCAACTTTATTAAGTCTCATCAGCAATGTATAGTTACGATTTCCCTCCGATATATATATATATATATATATATATATATATATATATATAATATATATATATAAGTCTATTCATCTATCTAGCCGTCATTTCTATCAATCTATCTATCTATCACTATATATATATATCGATCAATGTATCTCATTCGGTTTATATACATCTGTCTATTTGCTTGTTTTCTTTCTTTCTTTTTCAGTTGGTCTGTATCTATTTATCTTAGTCTTTTAATCTATCTTTCTATCTAGCTATATCAGCTTGTCTCTGTCTGTCTGTCTGTCTGTCTGTCTCTCTCTCTCTATATATATATATATTAATGTGAAAAACTCAAAAGGAATGATAATAATAATAATAATAATAATTATTATTATTATTATTATAATTATTATTATTATTATTATTATTATTATATTTACTCCTTTTGAGTTTTCACATCGACATCAGCTGATGGACTTTCACTGGAGTCTGAGTGACAGCAAGTCTCCTCAGGTCTCCAGGACTCTTCTGAGTATTATGGCAGATTGCAGCAGTGCAGTATTCTGGATGGTATCAATCCTTCCTCTGATTTCCAAACTTTACAAACCCTTTTCCAATCCTTTTGGGACCGTTCCAAGTGCACCAACTACAATTGGTATAACTTTCACATTCATATTCCATAACTTTTTTAGTTCTCTGGCAAGGTACAGATATTTGTCTATTTTTTTCATTTTCCTTTAGCTTCCCTCTGTGATCTGCTGGAACTGCAAAATCAACCAGTTGACAAGTTCTTTCTTTTTTGTTAATCAACACTAGATTATTATTATTATTATTATTATTATTATTATTATTATTATTATTAAACATATTTACCAACCCCTCTGTACGAGTAGGATGTGACACAAGTTCAATTTTTTAAGCGAACTTTAACAGGTTTGAATTCAATTTTCCGAGACTGGTTGCCATACCAAGATTAAAGAGCCCATACTGCCTTACTATTCAACCGTAGTTGAGTTCATACCTTTCCCAAGAGTATTAGCGCTATGTGAAATGCAATGCATCCATTTCCAACGACACTGTCCATTACACCACGCTCCACCACTATAATTATAATTATAATTGCGTACTATACGGAGTGCTGAGTCACCAAGGAGTACTCCCTTTCAATAGTTCTCCATTAACAGGCAAGTGGTTTAGAAAAAATCAATGCCACAGTCATAAAAGATGAGCTGAGGGAATTCTGGTGTAAAAGGGGAGGGGGCTGCTGTCGCTTGATCTCTTATGAAAGCCGATCAGATACAATTGGTGTAGGAATAAATAAATAAATAAATACGAATTATAGCGATTCTGAAGTCAGCAGTGGATACCGTGGTGTGATTCATGGAACATTGGATAAACTTGCTGATAAACTTGTTGATAACAACAACATAATAATAATAATAATAATAATAATAATAATAATAATAATGCCATTCTGTCGGATCACCAAATGAAAGTTAAAGAAAGCGAAAAGTTAGACAAATACTTAGACCTTGCCAGTGAACTGAGAAAACTGTGGAACATGAAGATAAAGACCTGAGGAGACTTGCTGTCACTCAGGTTTCAGTTAACCACCTGCTAAGACAGATGTGAAGTGAAATAATAATAATAATAATAATAATAAATGGACAAAAGAAGAACTCCGACAGATTGACTGAAGGACGAGAAAATTAATGACAATGCACAAGGCTCTCCACCCTAGAGAAGTTAGAGATAGATTATATGTGTCAAGAAAGGAAGGGGGAAGAGGTCTTGCCAACATAGAGGAATACGTAGAAACCACAATCCAACAACTTGAAGATTACACAAGAAAGAGCAAAGACAAACTACTTATGGCGGCCAACAATAGTAGAGGCGACCGATGGACAATCAGAAAAACAACAAAGACTAGAAAACAAAAATGGGAAGAAAAACAATTATATGGACGCTTCAAACGACAAATTGAAGAGGTTGCCCATGAAAAATCTTGGACATCGTTAAGAAAATGAAACCTCAAAAGAGAAACGGAATTACTTATAATTGCTGCACAAAATAATGCCATAAGGACAAACTACATCAAAGCGAAAATCGATAGGACCCAACAAATAGTAAATGTAGACTTTGCAGGAATAGAGATGAGACTGTAAACCATATACTCTGCGAATGTAGCAAACTAGCACAACGAGAATACAAAACTAGACACGACTTGGTTGGGAAGGTGATCCACTGGGAATTATGCAAAAAATTTGATTTTGACCATGCAAAAAATGGTATATGCATAAACCAGAATCTGTTCTTGAGAACGAAACGCATAAAATTCTCTGGGACTTTGAAATAAAAACGGATCACCTTATCCCAGCAAGAAGACCAGACCTAGCGTTGATAAACAAAAAAGAAAAAACTTGTCAACTGGTGGATTTTGCAGTGCCAGCAGATCACAGGGTGAAGCTAGAGGAAAAGGAAAAAAATGGACAAATATCTGGACCTTGCCAGAGAACTGAAAAAGTTATGGAATATGAAAGTGAAAGTGATACCAATTGTAGTTGGTGCACTTGGAACGGTCCCAAAAGGATTGGAAAAGGGTTTGGAATGTTTGGAAATCAGAGGAAGGATTGAAACCATCCAGAACACTGCACTGCTGCAATCTGCCAGAATACTCAGAAGAGTCCTGGAGATCGGAGGAGAATTGCTGTCACTCAGACTCCAGTGAAAGACCATCAGCTAACGCTGATGTGAAAACTCAAAAGGAGTAAATAATAATAATACTTGCTGTCACACAGCTTCTATTGAAAGACCAACAGCTAAAGCTGGTGTGAAAAACTTACAAGAAGTGAAATAATAATTATACTAGGACCTTGCCAGAGAACTGAGAAAATTGTGGAACATGAAGGTGAAGGTCGTATCAATTGATATTGATGCCCTTGGAACGGTCCCCAAATGTTTCGAAAAGAATTTGGGTGAATTGGAAATCAAAGGAGGAATCGAAGCCATCCAAACTACATCACTGTTCGGATCGTCTAGAATACTCAGAAGGGTCCGGGAGACATGAGGATACTTGCTGTCACTCAGCCTCCAATTAATTACCTGCTAAGGCAGATGCAAAAAAATC
The DNA here is from genome assembly GCA_023376005.1 of Doryteuthis pealeii. Lineage (NCBI taxonomy): Eukaryota > Metazoa > Mollusca > Cephalopoda > Myopsida > Loliginidae > Doryteuthis > Doryteuthis pealeii. The sequence continues at coordinate 69,979 of JALAJA010000115.1, read as the reverse complement.
TAATAGAACGAAATAATGATAATAATATTTGCTATCACTCAGCCTCTAGTGAAAGACCACCAACTAAAGCTGGTCTGAAAAACTCACAAGGAGTGAAATAATAATAATAATAATAATAATAATAATAATAATAATAATAATGTCGTACCAATTGTAGTTGGTGTCCATAGAACGATCCCCAGGGGAGTCAGGATGAACTGGAAATCAGAGAAAGAATCGAGACCATCCAGACTACAGCATTGTTGAGATCGGCTGGAATACTCAGAAGAGTCCTGGAGACATGACGAGACTTGTTGTCACTCAGCCTCCAGTAAAACACCGGCTACGGCAGGTGTGAAAACCTCAATAATAATAATAATCTTATTATAATGGAGATTGTGGGTTTGTCTGTCTGTAACCGAAACTATATTACTATACAAGTCACAATTCCTTTAGTAATTTACATCATATTCTCCATGATTTTATTTTTTATTTAAACCTCAATTATTAATAAAAGTGTTTTACATCATTAAGACTGTTGACTATATCTACATACTAATAACATGCAATTGTATTTATATAACAACAAAAAGAAGTTTACAGTGTGAATGGAAAGGCTAATTTGCATATTGAACTTAAAAAAATTGATTTTGATAAATATAGCTTAGTATTATTGATTTCTAATTGTTTGGTTTTATCTTATTGAATATGAGCAAAAATCTCTTCAATAAATCTTAAAAGAAATCCCTTAACAAGAAGAAAATAACTGTAATATTATTCTTTACTTCCTATTTTAACTAAACAGTTTAATTTACCAATGAAAGACGGGAGTAACGGAAAATGATGGAAGAGTTAGTTTCAAAGTTGTTCTATTTTTCAATCATACCCCCTCTGTTCAAAATCTTTTTATCTACATTCTTATTCAGTTTCATTAGCCTTTCTAATTTAATATCATATTTTATTATAAATTTAACTAAAATTTAACTAAAATACTTGCACCCGGAGGGTGCATATATTTGCTAGTACTACTAATAATAATGAGTTGTTGAACGTGGAGGTGACAGTAATACCAATTGTAGTCTGCGCCCTTGGAACGGTTCCCAAAAGGCCTGGAAAAGAGACTGACGAAGAATCAAGGCCATCCAGACCAAAGCTCTGTTGAGATCGACAAGGATACTGAGAAGGGTCCTGGAGATCTGAGGAGACTTGCTGTCACTCGGCCTTCAGTGAACAACCACCAGTTAGAACTCGGGTGGACAATCTCGCAACGAGGAAATAATAAATAAATAAATAAATAAACTGATAGATAGATAGATAAATAGATAGATAGATAATCTAAATAATAATAATAATCCTGGAGGTGACGATGATACCAATTGTAGTTGGTGCCCTTGGAAAGGTCCCCAAAGGCCTGGAAAAGAGACTAGGAGGGACTGGCGATCAGAGGAAGAACCGAGGCCATCCATTCCCGTTGAGATCGACAAGGATACTTAGAAAGGTCCTGGAGATCTGATGAGACTTGCTCTCACTCGGCAACTACAACCACCAGTTAGAACTCGCATGGAAAAACTCGTAACGAAGAAAATAATAAATAGATAAATAAATAAACTGATAGATAGATAGATAGATAACATAATAATAATAATAATAATAATAATAAGAAGAAGAAGAAGAAGAAGAAGAAGAAGAAGAAGAAGAAGACGAAGAAGAAGTGGTAAAATATGAAGGTGACGGTGATACCAATTTTAGTTGGTGCCCTTGGAACTGTCCCCAAAGGCCTGGAAAAGAGACTGGGGATACTGTTGATGAGAGGAAGAACCAAGGCCATCCATTCCTGTTGAGATCGACCAGGATACTTAGAAAGGTCCTGGAGATCTGATGAGACTTGCTGTCAGTTGGCAACTACAGTCACCAGTTAGAACTCGCGTGGAAAATAATAAATAAATAAACAGATAGATAGATAGATAGATAGATAGATAGATAACATAATAATAATAGTAATAACAATGATAATAATATTAATAAGAATAAGAATAAGAATAATAATAATAAGTGGTAAAACATGGAGGTGACGGTGATATCAATTGTAGTTGGTGCCCTTGGAACTGTCCCCAAAGGCCTGGAAAAGAGACTGGGGAGACTGGAAATAAGAGGAAGAACCGAGGCCATCCACTCCTGTTGAGATCGACAAGGATACTTAGAAAGGTCCTGGATATCTCATGAGACTCTCAATGAACTCTTGCTGTCAGTTGGCAACTACAAACATCAGTTAGATCGCTTGGAAAATAAAATAAAATAAACAGATAGATAGATAGATAGATAGATAGATAGATGGTAGATGGATAGATAAGAGCGAAAGCGAGGAATTCTGATATATTTTGAACTGCTGTATGCGCGTCGTTCTAATGTAGTTCCTACTACTGTCGGCGAGAGCGCCTTCTGCAGGTGCCCGAGTGTACGTTCATTATTCCGTCTTCACCATCGAAGCTGACAGTCGCAG
>JALAJA010000115.1:57500-65000 GCA_023376005.1 Doryteuthis pealeii | reverse complement strand
TAACACTTTTCCTACCAATTTTCCTCCTTCCAGCCTCCACATCCTTGATATATATATATATATATATATATATATATATAATATTATATATATATATATGTATATAATAATATATATATATAATATATATATATAATAATATATATGAACTATATATACGTATGTGTGCGTATGTATTATAATATATGAATATATATGCATATTTGTATATATACACATAAATTATATAATTATAACAAAGTAAATATATACTATGTGTGGTGTNCTGTGGCTATGTATATTCAAACTTCCCAGCTTTCCAGAACTGACAACATCATACTAGATTGCAATTTAAGCGACCTACCCAAGACCCTCTGTCAACGCCTTCTAGCACGTATATTCCTATTTCATACCTTGGGAAAGTATGAATCTACTCTCCCTCCGCTATTGGATAGATAGTTAGGGTAGGACTGCGGCTCTTTAACCTTGGTTAGGGCAAACTGCGTTTAGAGAAATTAAAACCCTGAATTCAAACCTGCTTGAACTCCGCTTAAGAAATGACCTTGGTGTCACATCCTACTCGTGCGGAGGGTTAGTAAATATTTATATATGACATATTGGACATATAAGGAGCAAGAGGATCGGCGACAATCATATAGGTATTATGGACTTGATGTGACCGGATTAATCAGAAGAGTCCAGGGGATTAGCATGTCATGAGTTGCTATGTTACTAGTATTCCCGTCATTAAGCATCACAAGTTACCACCGCGGCCCTACTGGAGGGACGGGAGCTTATCCCTCTGCAGAGGTCATGTCGGGGTATTTCTAGAGCCCCCTTGTCGACAGCGTTTTCTTATAATTACTTTATATAATAATTCATGTTTACGTTTATACAAATTTGGGCCGGGTTAAGTCAGCTCGTAAGAGCGTTCGGCTAGAAACCACAAGGTTCCTAGTTCGATACCGGTCCTCGCCAAACTCAGCGTATGAGTAAGCACTGGATTCTGGCGGGTAAGGTAAAGCAGCTGATGGTAACGTCTGGCGCTTCACCTTCGGACGAAAAAACAATCTCCTTGTTAGCGCTAGTGAAAAGGGCATAGACTCCTTCGCTGAAGACTTTAGTATTTTAGTATGGACTATCTATTCATATGCTTTCAGAAGAAGGAAAGGTTTACATCTAATGACCCAAAAGGAAGCTTATTTATTTGACAATGTTCAGGAAATGTGGATCATGACTTTCAGGCAAAAAAGAATGTGAATAAAAAAACAAGGAACGGAAAATACGGGATATTTCTAACTTCATTGCTTTCCTACTTCATTACCCAACACAAACCAACGTCATAACAAAAAAAACCATAATATGAGCATGCAACGTTAGACAATCTCATTGTTTCAATAAATAGCATGCCCGGCATATATTATATAAATGTTATTCTTATATAATATTTAAAGTTATCGGAACCCACAATAGTCTTTCTTCTTTCTTTTTACTCCTTTAATAAATTTGACGATTTACATACTCCTATGGTACACACTCTATGACATTGAATTTCAGCTCCCATCCCCTTCAGGCAATTAACTTCAAAAAATTACATCGAAAAAAAAAAAATTACAATCGCCCGGAGTGTCTATGCTAGTATTAATAATGAAGATCGTCCGGTTTGTCTTAACATAAGACGTCACTACTTTACGTCACAACCCCAAAATCGTCAATAACATAGAATAATACACCAAAATTTGAACATGCAACATTAGACAGTTCCTCATATGTTTTTAATTGTGTTCAGATTCATGTAAAATGCCAAAGGTACGCCTTTTATGAGTACATGTGAAGATTGTGCATGCTTTAGTCTTCCATGTTTGTAATAATCACTTGTCTATGTGCTTGATTGATAGACAGCTAGATATATTAAGTGATACAAATAAACTTGAGGTATGTATTATCTGCGTTTATTCGGACTATTGTTCCCCATCTTCATGTTATTTGTACAACGTTTCCGGCCGATATTGCCTCCGCCTTCTTCAGGGTATTTCTTGTCGTGACTCGGGAACCTTTCTCGGACTCGGAAACCTTCTTTTCGAACTCGGAACTTCTTGTCGTAATTCGGGGAGCCATCTACGGAACTTTGAACCTAACTCTTTATTCAGTCCACGGCGGGTATCCTTGTTCTCATTCCGCTGGGGGTAGGAGTTGTGTTAATTATTTTATCAGTCCGAATAACACAGATAATTACTAATCTTCAAGCCACATCTCAAACATTCAGGAGAAAATAGTAAACTTGAGGTTATGTGATAGATAGATAAATTGGAACAGCACTGAGATAGGTTAATTAGATAGGTACGAACAGACACACACACACACACACACACACACAATATATATATATAATATATATATATATATTTAATATACATATTTTTATATATATATATTTATATTATAATATATATCAGAAACTCGTTTCAAACTGAGGTTCATGAGCTTTCCAAAAAGCAAGGAGACATTCACACTAGACCGTTTAGCGCCTCTAAATTCAGGTGTAAAAATTCACTACTTAGGTAGTAATATCTCATCCACAGAAAAACGATATTAACGCACGAATAGGAAAGGGCAGCATTGGCACGAACAAAATTATCAGTTGTGTGGAAATCCAACCTCCCTGACAAGCTAAAGAGACGCATTTCTTCCAGGCTGGGTGTATTCGGTACTGCCTATATGGCTGTACCACCTGGACCCTAACGAAGCGCCTTGAGAATAAGCTGGATGGGAGTTGCACAAAGAATGCTGCGAGGCAGTTCCTGAATAAGTCGTGGAAACAGCCACCCCACAAAGAAACAACTGTATGGCCCACCTTGCCCCCCATCTCGCAAACCATTACGAATAAAGACGGGCTTAGGCAGTTAGGACCCTACTGAAGAAGCAAGGGTGAGCTCGTAAGCGACGTACTACTGTTGGAAGCCAGCACCATGGACATGCTAATTGGGCCGCCAGCCAGAACCTACATTGACCAACTATGTTATGGCATGCTGGCTGCTGTGTGGAGGAGCTCACAGAGTCAATGAATATAGTGAAGGTTGGCCGAGAGATCGTCATCGGACTACTCCGTTGCGGAACTTGGCGCGTCGCCTCGATATCTACGATCATCTATATATGTCTATTCACATGATTCATTAAGTAAATCTCAATCTTATTCGTATCTATCTATCTATCTATCTCAGTCACGTATTCTTTGAGATACCTCCCTCATCAAGTCCTATCTGTCATGTCCCCTCTCTCTCTCTTCTCTCTCCTCTCATATATATAATATATATATAATATTAAATATATATATATATATTATATTATATATTTATATATATAGAGAAGAGAGAGAGAGAGAGAGAAGAGAGAATAAACTCAGATTGATGAATAGATATGAAGTAGACTGAAATAGATAGATAGATAGCAAGGAATAATGCGATAGGACAGATACGAATAGACTAAGATAAGATTAGATAGATAGATACGAATTAGATGAGATACATAGAAGGATATCTAGCAGCCAGATAGATTGATGTAGAAGATAGATACAAATTGACTGGGAATATTGATAAATAAATATGAATAGACGGAGATAGATAAATCGACTAGATAGATAGATAGATACGATAGATAGATAAATTAGATAGAATCGACTGAAATAGATATGAAAATATAGGGCAGATAGATAGTATAAACACATATAATAAATGCATTATATAATATATATATTGTGTGTGCTGTGTGTGTGTGTGTGTGTGTGCATGCATGTATGTATTTATTATATGCGTTATATATAATATATTTTTAAAATATTTTCTTTTCAATATTATATATGTATATATATATAAACATACATACAAAAATACATTAAATACGTAACGTACGGAATAGACATAAATAGTTAGATATATAGATTGCATAGATAGATTGATAGCTTTGATGGTAAATGCATACATACGAATAGACTGTATAGCATAGATAGGTAGATAGATTGATAGAAAGATTGATAGAAAGATAGATAGGTGATGCATACATAAGGAATTGACTGTGATAAGATTAGATACCGTAGATAGACTGATAGATGATTGATAGAAAGATAGAAGGTAGATGTATACATACGAATAGACTGTGATAGATAGATAGGTAGCATAGATTGCATAGATAGCATTTGATAGAAAAGATAGATAGGTAGTTTTTTTTTTTTAATTGATGCATACATACGAATAGACTGTGATAGATAAATAGGTAATAGATTGATAGAAAGATTGATAGAAAGATAGCATAGGTAGATGCAGTTACCATACGAACTAGACTGGATTAGATAGATAGGTAGATAGATGATAGAAAGACTGATAGAAAGATAGATGGTAGATGCATACATAGGGGAATAGACTTGGATAGATAGGATAGGTAGATAGATGATTAGATAGATTGATTTAGAAAGATTAGATAGGTAGATGCATACATACGAATAGACTGTGATTAAGGAAACACAGCGGGAGATTAGATTCAGGCTCTAGTCATGGCGCTAACATTTACTGAATTTAGACCATGTTTGATAGATCATCTAGCATAGCGCTAGAACATAGATTGATAGACAAATGACTGATAGAAGATAATAGGTAGATGCCATACATACGAATAGACTGTGATAGATAGATAGGTAGGATAGCATTATAGAAAGATAAGATAGAAAAATAGGTAGATGCATATTATACGAATCAGACTGTGATAGATAGATAGGTAGATAGCATGATAATAGATGATAGAAGGATAGATAGGTAGATGCATACATATGAATAGACTTGATAGGACAGATAGGTAGATTAGAATTGATAGGATAGATTGATAGAAAGCATAAGATAGGTATATGCATACATACGAATAGACTGTGATAGATAGATAGTTAGATAGATTGATAGGAAAGATTGATAGAAGATAGATAGGTAGATTGCATACCATACGAATAGACTGTGATAGATTAGATAGGTAGATAAGATTGATAGAAAGACTGGCATAGAAAAGATAGCATAGGTAGATGCATACATACGAATAGACTGGTTGATAGATAGATAGGTAGATAAGATTGATAGAAAGATAGATAGAAAAGATAGTGGTAGATGCATATATACGAATAGACTGTGATAGGATAGATAGGTAGATAGATTGATAGATAGATGATAGAAAGATAGATAGGTAGATGCATACATACGAATAGACTGTGATAGACAGATAGGTAGATAGATTGATAGAAATATGATAGAAAGATAGATAGGTAGATTGCATACATACAATTAGACTGTGATAGATAGATAGGTAGATAGATTGATAGAAAGATTTGATAGAAAGATAGATAGGTAGATGCATACATACGAATAGAGTGTAGATAGATAGGTAGATAGATTGATAGAAAGATTGATAAAAGATAGATAGGTAGATGCATACATAACTAATAGACTGTGATAGATAGATTAGATAGATAGATAGAAAGATAGATAGAAAGATAGATAGGTAGATGCATACATACGAATAGGACTGTGATAGATAGATAAGTAGATAGATGATAGAAAGACTGATAGAAAGATAGATAGGTTAGATGCATAAACATACGAATAGGACTGTGATAGATAGATAGATAGATAGATAGAAAGATAGATAGAAAGATAGATAGGAGCATGCATACATACGAATAGACTGTGATAGATAGATAAGTAGATAGATTGATAGAAAGCTGATAGAAAGATAGATAGGTAGATGCATACATACGAATAGACTGTGATAGATAGATAGTAGATAGATAGATAGAAAGATAGATAGAAAGATAGATAGGTAGATGCATACATACGAATAGACTGTGATAGATAGATAGGTAGATAGATGAAGAAAGATAGATAGAAAGATAGATAGGTAGATGCATACATACGAATAGACTGTGATAAGATAGATAGGTAGATAGATTGATAGATAGATTGATAGAAAGATAGATAGGTTAGATGCATACATACGATAGGGACTGTGATAGATAGATAGGTAGATAGCTGATAGATAGTATGATAGAAAGATAGATAGGTAGATGCATACATACAAATAGACTGTGATAGATAGATAGGTAGATTAGACTGATAGAAAGATATATAGATACATAGATAGATATATATATGTGAATATGAATAGACCATGGTAAAATAGATAGATCGATAGATAGGATAGATATGAACAGACTGATTGTAAATTATTCATTAATATCGGTAGTTGCATATGTGTACGTGTGTGAGTGCGTGCGTGCGTGTTTACATATGTTGTTGCGCAGTATTGAGTGCACGTGTGTTTATGTATGTATGTGTTTTTCGATTAGCTTATATAATAAATTCATATAACGGAAGGCGCGTGGTGTTAATGGTTAAAGTTCATGGAAATGGGACTTCGTCGCCCCGAGTTCAAATCCTGGACGTGGTAATTTGCATTTTCACTTAGCGCTAATACCCTTGGGAAAGGTATGAATTCTACTCTCCCTCCAGCTATGGGTAAATAGTAGTGCAGACGACTCTTAACCTTGGTTAGGCAAAACCGGTCTATGAGAAGGGAAAACTCTGAATTCAACCTGTTAAACTCCGCTTAAGAAAATACCCTTGGGAAAGGTATTTGAATTCTACTCTCCTTCCAGCTATGTCGTAAATAGTATGCAGACTGGGCTTTTAACCTTGGCTAGGCAACCGCGTCTAGAAGAAGGAAAACTCTGAATTCAACCTGTTGAACTCCGCTTAAGAAATTGACCTTGTGTCACAACCCTGCTCGTGTTTGAGAGGTTGATAAATATTTATATGACATATGGACATATAAGAGCAATAGGATCGGGAAATCATGTAGGTCCCTACTGGAGGGGGGGGGCTTACTCCTCTGCAGAGGTGCAGTCGGCGTATTCTAGAGCCCCTATCGATAGGTTCTTATAATTACTTTTATAATAAAGATCATGTTTACGTTTATAAATTTGGCCGGGTTAGCTCAGTCGCGTAGAGCTTTCGGCCTTGTGTCACATCCTGCTCATGCGGACGGGTTGGGTAAATATATATATATATATATAGCCTTCCTCAAATATTCACCTGGAATCTTGGCTAAAAAAGAACCATCATATTTATGCAAGATAGTGCTCCTTCTCATTAAACACATAAAACTACGGAGTACCTGTAAAGATTAGGCTTATTGGAGACAGATTTGGTTCGTTCGTCTTGTTCGGGATTAGCACGGATATCCATTACTATCACTCGCCAACCTTGTCTATCATTCATTGTCCTGGGGAGGTCCTCGTGCAGCATCCAGTATCCTCGCAGAGTTGGTCAATCAGGTCCTTTTGGTGGGTGGCCCACAATTAGCACGTACATGTGTTGCTTTCCACAGGAAGACGTCGGCTTATGAGCTCGTCCTTGCTTCTGCAGCAGTGTCCGGCATGCCTAGTCCGTCCTCACTCGGATGGTTGTTGAGATGGCGGGCAGGTGGCCA
>JALAJA010000115.1:45000-50000 GCA_023376005.1 Doryteuthis pealeii | reverse complement strand
CTATCTACCTATCTATCTATCACAGTCTATTCGTATGTATGCATCTACCTATCTATCTTTCTATCAGTCTTTCTATCAATCTATCTACTTATCTATCTATCACAGTCTATTCGTATGTATGCATCTACCTATCTATCTTTCTATCTATCTTTCTATCTATCTATCTATCTATCTATCACAGTCTATTCGTATGTATGCATCTACCTATCTATCTTTCTATCAGTCTTTCTATCAATCTATCTACTTATCTATCTATCACAGTCTATTCGTATGTATGCATCTACCTATCTATCTTTCTATCTATCTTTCTATCTATCTATCTATCTATCTATCACAGTCTATTAGTATGTATGCATCTACCTATCTATCTTTCTATCAATCTTTCTATCAATCTATCTACCTATCTATCACACTCTATTCGTATGTATGCATCTACCTATCTATCTTTCTATCAATCTTTCTATCAATCTATCTACCTATCTATCTATCACAGTCTATTCGTATGTATGCATCTACCTATCTATCTTTCTATCAATATTTCTATCAATCTATCTACCTATCTGTCTATCACAGTCTATTCGTATGTATGCATCTACCTATCTATCTTTCTATCAATCTATCTATCAATCTATCTACCTATCTATCTATCACAGTCTATTCGTATATATGCATCTACCTATCTATCTTTCTATCTATCTTTCTATCAATCTATCTACCTATCTATCTATCACAGTCTATTCGTATGTATGCATCTACCTATCTATCTTTCTATCAGTCTTTCTATCAATCTATCTACCTATCTATCTATCACAGTCTATTCGTATGTATGCATCTACCTATCTATCTTTCTATCAATCTTTCTATCAATCTATCTACCTATCTATCTATCACAGTCTATTCGTATGTATGCATCTACCTATCTATCTTTCTATCAATCTATCTATCAATCTATCTACCTATCTGTCTATCACAGTCTATTCATATGTATGCATCTACCTATCTATCCTTCTATCAATCTATCTATCAATCTATCTACCTATCTATCTATCACAGTCTATTCGTATATATGCATCTACCTATTTTTCTATCTATCTTTCTATCAATCTATCTACCTATCTATCTATCACAGTCTATTCGTATGTATGCATCTACCTATCTATCTTTCTATCAGTCTTTCTATCAATCTATCTACCTATCTATCTATCACAGTCTAATCGTATGTACGCATCTACCTATCTATCTTTCTATCAATCTTTCTATCAATCTATCTACCTATCTATCTATCACAGTCTATTCGTATGTATGCATCTACCTATCTATCTTTCTATCAATCTATCTATCAATCTATCTACCTATCTATCTATCACAGTCTATTCCTATGTATGCATCTACCTATCTATCTTTCTATCAGTCTTTCTATCAATCTATCTACCTATCTATCTATCACAGTCTATTCGTATGTATGCATCTACCTATCTATCTTTCTATCAATCTTTCTATCAATCTATCTACCTATCTATCTATCACAGTCTATTTCGTATGTATGCATCTACCTATCTATCTTTCTATCAATCTATCTATCAATCTATCTACCTATCTATCTATCACAGTCTATTCGTATGTATACATCTACCTATCTATCTTTCTATCAATCTATCTATCAGTCTATCTACCTATCTATCTATCACAGTCTATTCCTATGTATGCATCTACCTATCTATCTTTCTATCAATCTTTCTATCAATCTATCTACCTATCTATCTATCACAGTCTATTCGTATGTATGCATTTACCTATCAAGCTATCAATCTATCTATCAATCTATATATCTACCTATTTATGTCTATTCGTACGTACGTATTAATGTATTTTTGTATGTATGTTTATATATATATACATATATATATATGAAAAGAAAATATTTTTAAAATATATATATATAAACGCATATAATAAATACATACATGCATGCACACCACACACACACACACACACACACACATATATATATATATATATGCATTTATTATATGTGTTTATTACTATCTATCTGCCCATATATTTTCATATCTATTTCAGTCGATTCTTATCTATTTATCTATCTATCTATCTATCTATCTATCTATCGATTTATCTATCTCCGTCTATTCATATTTATTTATCAATATCCCAGTCTATTTGTATCTATCTATCTACATCAATCTATCTGGCTAGCTAGATATCTATCTATGTATCTCAGTCTATTCGTATCTATCTATCTATCTATCTTAGTCTATTCGTATCTGTCTATCGCATATTCCTATCTATCTATCTATCTATTTCAGTCTATTCATATCTATTCATCAATCTGAGTTTATTTCTCTCTCTCTCTCTCTCTTCTCTCTCTCTCTCTCTTATATATATATATATATATATATATAATATATATATTATATATATATATATATATATATATATAGAGAGAGAGAGAGAGAGAGAGAGGAATTGACAGATAGATTGATAAATATATATGAATAGACTGAGATAGATAGATAGATAGATACGAATAGACTGAGATTACTTAATGAATTCATGTGAATAGACATATATATATATATATCATGACGCGCAGTTTGCACGGGTATCCATGACGATCTCTCGCCAACCTTCCCTATCATTCATTGACTCTGTGAGCTCCTCCACACAGCAGCCAGCATCCATACATAGTTGGTCAATGTAGGTTCTGGCTGGGCGGCCCACATTAGCATGTCCATGTGCTGGCTTCCACAGTAGTACGTCGCTTACGAGCTCACCCTTGCTTCTTCAGTAGGGTCCTACATGCCTAGCCCGTCTTATTCGTATGGTTTGCGAGATGGGGGGCAGGTGGCCATACAGTTGTTTCTTTGTGGGGTGCTGTTTCCACGACTTATTCAGGACTGCTCGCAGCATTCTTGTGCAACTCCCATCCAGCTTATTCTCAAGGCGCTTCGTTAGGGTCCAGGTGGTACAGCCATATAGCAGTACCGATACAACCACAGCCTGGAAGAATCGTCTCTTTAGCTTGTCAGGGAGGTTGGATTTCCACACAACTGATAATTTGTTCGTGGCCAATCATGCCTTTCCTATTCGTGCGTTAATATCGTTTTCTGTGGATGAGATATTACTACCTAAGTATGTGAATTTTTACACTGATTTAAGAGGCCTACCGTCTAGTGTGATGTCTCCTTGCTTTTTGAAGCTCATGAACTCAGTTCTGAACGAGTTCTGATATATATATATATAAATATATATATATAAAAATATGTATATAAATATATATATATATATATATATATATATATGTGTGTGTGTGTGTGTGTGTGTGTGTCTGTTCGTACCTATCTATTAACCTATCTCAGTCTGTTCCAATATATCTATCTATCAACATACCTCAGTTTACTATTTCTCTGAATGTTTGAGATGTGGCTTGAAGATTAGTATTATCTGTGTTATTCGGACTATAAAAATAATTAACACAACTCCTACCCAGCGGAATGAGAACAGGATACCCCCGTGGACTGAATAAAGAGTTAGGTTCAAAGTTCCGTGATGGCTCCCGATTACGACAAGAAAGTTCCCGAGTTCGAAAAGAAGGTTTCCGAGTCCGAGAAAGGTTCCCGAGTCCGACAAGAAATACCTGAAGAAGGCCGGAGGGCATATCGGCCGAAACGTTGTACAAATAACAATGAAGATGGGGACAATAGTCCGAATAACGCAGATAATACATACCTCAGTTTATTTGTATCTACTTATATATCTATCTGTCTATCAATCAGCACATAGACAAGTGATTATTTACCAACATGGAAGACTAAAGCATCACAATCTTCACATGTATCATAAAAGCGTACCTTTGCATTTTACATGAATCTGAACACATTAAAAAACAATGAGGACTGTCTAATGTTGCATGTTCAAATTTTGAGTGTATTTATTCTATGTTATGACGATTTTGGGTAATGTGACGTAAGTAGTGACGTCATTTTTGTTACAGACAAAAACCGGAAGCGAATCTTCATTATTAATACTAGCAAAATAAAAAGACACCCTCCGGGCGATGTAATTTTTTTTTTTTTCGATGTGAATTTTTTGAAAGTTATTGCCTGAGGGGATGGGAGCTGAAAATTCAATGTCATAGAGTGTGTACCATAAGTATGTAAAATCGTCAAATTTATTAAAGGAGTAAAAAAAAGAAAGAAAGAAAGACAATTTGAAATGGAAACAGTTCCGATAACTTTAAATATTATATTAGAATAAAACAATCTATATATAAATATATAACGCCGGGCATCTATTTATTGAAACAATGAGGATTGTCTAACGTTGCATGCTCATATTTTGAGTATATTTATTCTATGTTATGACGTTGGATTATGTGTTGGGTAATGAAGTTAGAAGCAATGAAGTTAGAAATATCCACGTATTTTCCGTTCTTGTTTTTATTCACATTCTTTTTTTGCCTGAAAGTCATGAATCCACATTTCCCTGACATGTCAAATAAATAAAGCTTCTTTTGGGTATTAGATGTAAACCTTTTCTTCTTCGAAAGCATATGAATAGAATAGATCCATACTAAATACTAAAGTCTTCAGCGAAGGAGTCTATCCCCTTTTCACTAGCGCTAGAACAAGGAGATTGTTTTTGCGTCCGAGGTGAAGCGCCACACGTACCATCAGCTCTTTACCTTACCGCACAGATCCCAGTGCTACTCATACGCTGAGTTGGCGAGGACCGGTATCGAACTAGGAACCTTGTGGTTTCTAGCCGAACGCTCTACCGACTGAGCTAACCCGGCCAAATTTATAAACGTAAACATGATTATTATATAAAGTAATTATAAGAAAACCTGTCGACAGGGGCTCTAGAATACCCCGACTGCACCTCTGCAGAGGGATAAGCTCCCCCCTCCAGTAGGGCCGCGGGGTGGTAACTTGTGATGCTTAATGACGGGATACTAGTAACATAGCAACTCATGACATGCT
>JALAJA010000115.1:32500-40000 GCA_023376005.1 Doryteuthis pealeii | reverse complement strand
GTTTTGGGATGAAACAAAGAAATCACAGTGCTCAACCACAAATTTGTAGGAGCTTTATTTATTTGTTGAATTTTTTAAATATAAAAGTTTTTCATAAGCAACTACCCAGGTTTCAGGTTATTTCACCATCGTCAGGCTGCTAAATCTCCTGGTGTTTATTTGAAGAGATTTTGTGTTGTTATGTTTATGGACCGCAAATTATATATATGAATCATCGCCCAATGTATAGGTTAAATAGTCCCACTATTATTATTCTGCAAGGATGGCTTTGGCATACGAAGGTTCATATGCAATTAATCAAAGAAACCAAACAAAAACAAACAAAAAATGTCAAAGTGATTTCAATGCGTAGAATGCATTGATTTTAAAGGAAGCGCTTTATTCGAAGGATTGGCAGTGATTTGAACACTTAAAAAAAACCCAATATAATGCCTGAAAATCACAAATTTCATGACAATTGTCGGTCGGTTTTATTGAATTTACGTATAGGTCCAGAAGAAATCACCTATTTTTGAAAGTAATCAAAGTTTCGATATTTTTCGCTTTTCTGGTAGATTTCGATGCGTAGAATTCATTGATGCCAAACAAAGCGATCAATTCTAAGAATTGGCGGAGATATGAGAACTTTAATCACCTATTATAGTGTTGAAAAATTTCGAATTTCGTTAAAATTTTAGATGTGGATTTAATTGGCTTTATTGATAGATTTCGATGCGTAGAATGCATTGATTTTAAAGGAAGCGCTTAATTCGAAGGATTGGCAGGGATTTGAACACTTAAAAGAAACCTTATACTGCCTGTAGGCACCAGGATTCCGTCCTTAAGCATCCCATTCAGCAGAGTTGCAGTCGACCAAAAAGATGTAATACCAGGGTTAAATGTTGGAGTTGAAAGAAGGAGCACATGAAAAAAGTGATTATTTGACAGTTGCGAATGCAGCGTACTCTTGGCATGTTTCATTTTCGAGAACAACTGTTAATAGCCACCCCTGTCGTTGGGACTTTAGAGTACACCGACCGCACCTCTGCAGAGGGGTAAGACCCCCTCCCCATAGGGGATACCTGTTAGCCGTGGGTGGCAACCCGTAATGCTTAAGGACGGTATCCGTGTGGATGAACAAGTCCATGACATGCAACACTCCACTCAGACCCTTACTTAGGCTAGACGTGCGTTTGGAGAGGCCCCTCTGATCAATCGGCTAGTCATGTCAAGCCCTAGTATATATATGATTGCCCAACCCTTTTTTATCATATATATGTTAGAAGGAAGATCGTGGTGTAATGGTTAAAGTCATGGGAAATGGACTCGTCACCCCGAGTTCAAATCCTGGACGTGATAATTGCATTTCACTTTGCGCTAATACCCTTGGGAAAGGTATGAATCCTACTCTCCCTCCACTATGGGTAAATAGTGGGCAGACTGGGCTCTTTAACCGTGACTAGGTAACCAGTCTAGAGAAGGAAAACTGAATTTAAACCTGTTAAACTCCGCCTAAGAAATTGACCTTGTGTCACATCCTGCTCGTGCAGAGGGGTTTGGTAAATATCTATATATGTTAGAAGGTGGTGGCTGAGGGTCTTCATGTCCTCGGTATAACGTTAAACTCTATCTGAGGGTGGGGTTACAGTTCTGGAGGTCTGGGGAATGTGGAGCATCCCTTCTTCACCATTGCTCCCAGGTTCAATCGGACCTGGAGTGGTAGTACCTGTTAGGGTCTCATCTATGAGTTAAATAGGAAAAAAGTTTTTATAAAAATTAAAAAAAAAAACTACCAAACTATCGCTAATGACAAACTTTACCCATTAAACTGATTTCCAATCACTTAGCAAAAAAAACTGTGTTAAGTTTTTAAATGCCATAATTGGCCAGTTGAAAAGGGCTTAAGTAAGTAAGTCCTGAGTTATGGAATCCTTTGGTAAGTGAATAAGTCCTATCCGGCGAATAAGTCCTATCCAGCGTATTGGTAAAGGTCCAATGATACAATCCTATGTCCGTCGTCCACGAAGGTGCAAAGTAGGCCAGTATGTTCAGTATGCTCAGTTTAAGTATTGTTTCAGCAGCAGAGTACTGATAGTGATTGACCAAGAGGTTGATCACATGGTTCTCGGCGAGTCTATAAATAGAAGTGGACTTCAGGCACACACTTATAAGAGAAATTTCTCAACACATCCCCTATTTTGATATAAGGTGGGTGATTCCATTCAGAAATATTAAAATTACAATCATTTCATTCAGAAATATTAAAATCACAATCAATTCATTCAGAAATATTAAAATTTATAGTAATAGTATTTTTGTTTTATTACTTCTAATCCTATTTTTTATTAATCCTATTCTTATTAATACTTTTTATTATTTTGTTATTCTTAACCTTATTATTACTGCCAACATTACTGTCAAAATTAGTATTGTCCACTTTTTTTTAAAATTTTTTCTTTTTCTTTTTTTTTTTTTTTTGTTAATTAGAAAAATACAATACAATGCAATACAAGTTAGTGAGTTAGTATTTGGTTGGACAAGTTTAATGTCATGTCCAAGACATCCATTTTTTTTTGGGGGGGGTCTTACCCCACTGCATGGAATACAGTCGGCCTATTCTACATCCCAAACCGACAGGGCGAAATCATAAGTTTAATTTTGGCCCCCCCCCCCATGATATCTTTTTTAAAGTATTAGTTTTATCTTGTTCAATGGTTCTGTGAACAGATCTGCAATATTCTTTTCCGATTCTATATACTTCAAGAGTATATACCCCTTCTTAATTTCATCCAAGCACTGGGTTAATTCTGCATATATTGTTGCATTTTTGTCCACGAAAATTGGGTCCTCCGGTTTGTCCGTTGGTGCATTGATTATGTCATGCAACTGAAGGGTTCTCAGATACCCATGGAACTTTGTCTCCCAATTTCGTAACTCGACTCCATTGAAGAAATCCGAGCGTATCTGGGCCCATAACCTGTTAAGTTTTTAAATGATACATCTAGATGTCAAAAGTGCTTATTTAAATGCTCCATTAGACAATTCTTAACAGAACTCAACCATCTTTTACTATGTGATACTCCTCATCGAACTCTATCAGAAAATCATATTAGTTTGGCACTTTATTTGTACACGAAATTGGCCATTTTGCCCACTCTCAGGGGGATTATCAGGCCTCAAAAGTCACCTAAAACTACGAATTGAGCACTTTTTTCACCATCAGTAAATTCATGGCATTAGAATCCATGAGAAAAAACAATAAAATCGATAACGTACATTTTCATCAAAATACGAAGACATATATCATTTAAAAACTTAACAAACTGCAAACAACCTACTGACAAAATCAATAAAAAAATCATTGAAAAAGACATAACAATAAATTTGACCATCCCTCACAACCTACCTCTTGGCATAAGATAACCCTGGATGGGTTGACATGCCGTTAAAATCAATCAATCAGTCAATCAATATGTTAATAGTGTCACAGCTGATAATCGCGGACACAAATTACATTCAGTTGTCCAGGTTACAACACCAATGTTCCAAAGAGATGTCTTTACAGGTGGGAACACATTATCAGAATGAAGATAATAATTGGGAGAGGAAAGACGACAAACATGGGATTTCCATGAGAAGAGTTTAATAATCGATGAAGAACAAAACAAATAAAAATTAGTATAGAAATATATAGAGCGAAGTTCCTTTTTGTTTTTGTCTGTGTGAGATGGGAGCGATATTTTTCAACTGGTTAATAAAAAGAAATTACTTATCTTTGGGTCATAACATTCATTCAGAGTCAATATCCAATTCGATGGTGGAAGTGTCAGCGGGTTCGATCAACGTCTTTTTATATTATAAAGTGTTTTTAATTAGATCAAGCTGCCGTGTCGCACGCATGCAATTAATACTACTGCTGCTGTAATTAGATTCTTAAGCTGCTGCTTTTTCGCTTAACCAAAGTCTCTCTCACGCCACAATAGCCGTATGTACCATAGAGAGGCTCACTTTTTGTGGGTGCTAAAGTTGAAGAATCGACTAGAAATAGAATATTTATTGAAATAGAATGGTACAAATAATGTTCAATCTATTAAAATGATGATAGAAAAAAATTGTCGTAGATGCAGTGCCACATCGGTATATTGATCTTGGTGTGAAAAAAATCAGAGTCATCAATAATTTGAAATTGGTTGACTTTAAAGCTTTTTGATAGCATTTTTGAATATCTTGGGCCAAAATGCTTTTATAAACCAATCTTTAGGAGTAGGGAAGCTTTAGAACTCATTTTACAGACAAAAATAGATTATGAAAAGTCGCCATTTTAAGCGACTCCCCCTCAGATTTAGAGAGCTAAAAATCGACATAACACCGCCAATTTTTGGAATTGGAAGGTCAAATTTGATGATTAGGCTTAGAATACACTGACTTTGTCCCTGAAGAGGGTTAATACCCTCCTCCCCACAAAAGGGGTGTTCTGGGTAGGACACTAAATTGCTTTGGTGGTGAGGTTCCAGTTATAGAGATCTGAGAAATGTGGATTTCAGAAAGCAAGTGAAACTGCCAATTTCAAACTAATAGCCCAATATGGAGATAACATTCTCTATTTAAATAAAAACACCGGCAGAGTTTTAAAAAAAGAGAAAAAAAAAAGAAACTGCTTCCTAGTCGTAGTTAGGGTAGCTTAAAAAGGTTTGCAGGAGAGAGAATGCTTTGCCAGAAACAATAGAGTTATTAAGCAGACACGAAGAAAAAGAGACATGCATGGACTTGTTGCGGGAAAAAGAAAAGTTTTTCAAGTCAGGTAAAGTGAGGAGCAACTCTGTTCTCGATGCACCAAGAATAAATACACACACACACAAACATATATCTGAGTCTATATATATATATATATATATTATATATATATATATATGTGTGTGTGTGTGTGTATATATTGCATTTTCAGTGGGTTTATTTTGAAAAATCTTATTATAATGGAGATTCAGTGTCTGTGTGTAACTACATCACTGCTTACATCACAATACCCTCAGGAATTACATAAGTTTATTAATGAATATTTAATCTATAGTCTAAATCATTAATATCAATACATAGAATAATATATATATATATATGTATATATATATATATATATATATATATATATTATATATCTATTGTTGTATATCCAATGAGAGAAAAGTAAATATTTTATAATAAGTACGTCAAAAAAATGGGTTGAATTTTGTTTTTAATGTTTTTTGTGGATTCAATGTCATTACTCCCAGGTAAGAGTATTTACGGGGATTCGTTGGAGCTCTTATACTCCGAATTTGGCTATTTCGGACAAAGAAGGAAACAAATACGAATGTAAATTGCAGACACTTGTATTAACAAAAGATACATAAATGTTTTTGCAAATTTCATTGGCATTTGCTACGAGACTTATCTGCGAGTTTAAGTTCTGTTCGCTGTAGAAGTGTTGATAACAGGGTATTCAGGCCGCTGGTAAGAATGGTGTTAATATGCTTGGTCAGGTCGTTTCTCATTCTTCCTTCTTTCAGTAGTATGCTATTGTGACAGCCTTGTGTAGTATGCTGACACAATGCCTTAGAAAGTGAGCTGGTTATGTGCGAGGTGTCTGAAGGCGCTAATTTCCACGACCTTTCCTGGTAACGGTTCTGTGATAAGTCAGCCCTGTTTTGGGGCTAGGTGATGAGAGCGTTTATTTTTACGTCTCTCTTTGGTAACAGTTCCAATAAGTCAAGAAATTTGGTTTTGGCGCCAACATACGATGTTGGCGATTCGCCCTCTAGCGGCAGGGGAAGATAATTCACTATTGGATTTCCGTCCACTCTAACCTGGAGTTGTAGTACCTTATATAAGTCCATGTACATATTTACCAATCCCTCTGCATGAGCAGGATGTGACACAAGGTCATTTTTTCTAATTTAGGGTTTTCTTTCTCCTAGGCAAATAGTAGAGTGGGGCTCATCAAATAGATTCGGGGAATGCAAATCATAGATTTAGGGGTTGGGGGTATTTGGTCTTAACACCAACCCTGGGTTATAGAGCCGCACAGATGGGCAAGGGTACCACATATTGTAACGTAATGGGCTTTTTATCGGCACTATTAAGACTTGTACAAGCCGTATATACGGAGACGGTACGTTGGCGTGTTGGTTACACAGATCTAGTAGTCCTTCAAAGTTCACGAAAGAATCCTTCCTCTTTTCTTTAGTTTATGGTCAGGCAAAGTGTATCAACTTACAAGACAAGTGGTTCTTCGTTGCGGTCAATTAGCTTTTTATCTCCACGGGTATCTTTGGGCAGGGGAATCTCATTTCATTGATAACATCTCCCGTAGTATTTTTTCCGTAGTAACCAAGATGACGATGGAATTGCTTTTCATAAATTTATTCACTGCAAGTTATTGTTCTTGAGAGAGAGAGAGAGAGAGAGAGAGAGAGAGAGAGAGAGAGAGAGAGAGAGAGAGAGAGAGAGAGAGAGAGTTCTTTAACACATATGTTTTTCAGTCACTCGCCTATGACTAATCTCAGCAAAAGTCCCCTTTGGCAAATTCTGCCAACCCGACTGTCCCCGGCAAAACTCCGTAGCCCAACTCTCTTTGGCAAATTCTGTAGCCCAACTGTCTTGAAAATCTAAGGTTCCCTCATTATATAGGAATGGGTGTGGAAGTTTCTAGAACATAATGGAACCTTTAGAATGTTCTAACTGATCTACCAAATGGCTCGTGTAACTTAAGAGGTCAACGGGTCAACCATTCTTTCTTCTGACAAACCGATCAAAATGAATTTTAACAGCAAAATCCTCGACTTCCTGGCTATCGAATCGAGTCACAGGTGATGAGAATTCCATTATCTTCTTGCTCGACCGAATGTTTATATTTCTTTTCGGGCTGATTCTTCAAAGGACCACCCTGTAAGTTCTGAGAATCATGCTACATCCATTAAGCTTTCTGTTTGACACAAGGCCACAAATATGGTGTTCCGAGTAAGGCGCGCCAATTATTCTACATTATGACCCATGGACGACGTTTTGAGATTCCTTGTTCTACATAACGGAAAATTGAAAAAGGATCGAGAAGAGTCTGGATCAGGTTTCGGGAATTGTGGATAGTGTTTGGAGGCGGAATCAAGCATCATTACTGTTCCTGAATGAGACTGTCTCCTTTATAAGAAATCTGAGCTTATGATTAAGTGCAGACACGACAACAAGTACTTCAAGTCGCGTCAGTTAAGGTGGAGTATAAAAAGTGGTAATATTCAGCTTTGTAAGCGCTTACTGTGACCATTAGCACGATTTTTTTAAAAGTCTAGGGGGTGGATCACTCGTGGGTGATAATATTAACCACATCCCTTATATTTAGTTTGTGACACAATGTCAGTTTAACGAGGGTGATCATGTACGTATGCATGAACAAGATTTTTAAAAAGAAATGGTCTGTTTATTTGTTTATTGTCGGCTGGGGCGTTAGAATGCACCGACTGCACCTCTGCAGAGGGGTAAGACTCCCCCAAT
>JALAJA010000115.1:22500-27500 GCA_023376005.1 Doryteuthis pealeii | reverse complement strand
GCTAAAGAACTCAACTTATATTTATAGACTGTTCCAAAACAACGGTGGCCAATCAAAATCTAAATGTATCTAATTTACTACTTAAAGGCGTTGATAAATTGTCCTAAATTTACTTGCTAGATGTACTGCTTAAAGGAATGACCAACAGGATCAACTCTGATACAAAGTCTATTTGAGGACAGATCAACAGACAAGGATTATATCTAATACATCTTTCTACTTTGAGGACAGATCAACACACAAGGATTATATCTAATACATTTTTCTAGTTTGAGGACAGATCAACAGACAAGGACTATGTCTGATACATCTTTCTATTTTGAGGACAGGGCAACAGACAAGTATTATGTCTAATACATTTTTCTATTTTTTCGGACCGATCAACAGACAAGGATTATACCCAATACATCTTTCTTCTTTGAGGACAGATCAACAGACAAGTATTATATCTAATACATTTTACTAGTTTGAGGACAGATCAACAGACAGGGATTATATCTAATACTTCTTTCTACTTTGGGACAGATCAACAGACAAGGATTGTGTATAATACATCTTTCTACTTCTCGGACAGATCAACACACAAGGATTATATCTAATACATTTTACTAGTTTGAGGACAGATCAACAGACAAGGACTATGTCTGATACATCTTTCTACTTTTCAGACAGATCAATACAGGATCAACTGTGACACAACTTCTACTTTAAAGACAGATCTACAGACAAGGATTATAACTGATAATACATCTTTCTACTTCAAGAAAGTATCAATCTTTATGCCACAAAGAATCTCCAATATAAAACTACTTTCAACTACAGTCCTAAAATGGCCAACAGAAAGTGTCCTTATTCTACCAATTATAAAGTAATATCTTCATCGAAATGATAACGAATAGACAAAGCAAGTATTGCATTCGGCCAACTCCGGTTAATTCCGCCAAACACCGGAAATTTTCGGCACAGTCCGGAAACTACAGCCACAAAGATGGGGATACGTCTGGTGTTATGGTTACTTACATCAGAAGTGGATCCAGCGACTAGAGTTCAAATCCAGAACGAGTCTGCTTGCATTTCCCTACGTACTCGCTCTTGACAACGGCATGAATTCATCTATTGTCCCACTTGGCCGGCTGGGTCATTAAAATACGCGACTACACCACTTCAGAGGGGCACGACCCCCCCCCCCACACACACCAAATGGGCCACCTGTTGGTCCAGGGTGCCGATCCCTGATACTTTAAGTTGGAATCCAAGTGGCTGAAAAGTCAATGACATTTAACATTCTTTGGCGAGATGTGCGGGTGGAGAGACTCCCTCAGATCAATCGGCTGGTGATGTTTAGATATAGCACCTATATGATTGTCCTGACCCTATTGCTCTTATGGTAACCCAACAGATATTTGCTAGAAGGCGGTGAGTGAGGGTCTTAGTTTCCTGAGTATGATGTTAAACTGTTTTTAGTGGTGAAGTTCCAATACTGGACCTCTTAAGCATCACGGCCAACAGGTGGCCCCATTTGGGGGAATCTTACCCCTCTGAAGAGGTGCAGTCGGTGCATTCTAACGCCCCAGCCGACAGGGCGGCGAGGGAAGAGAGTGGCAGGTTTTTTTTTTCTAGCCACACCGCATTTAGCAGTAAAAAAAATGTTGAGCCTAGTGTAGCATAATGGACGGGCCCTCCCCGGGAACACCTATATTTGTGGCCGTGTGCCAGACACACAGAAATCTTAAGAAAATGCAGTACTGATTCTCTGATATTACTGGGTAGTCTTTGAAGAATCGGCCCGAAAAGAAATAAAAAAAACTTTAACGAGATTTCGGCCACGTGGGGGTCTACGTTTAACGAAAACCCAGTATTCTTGACGGCTAAGTGTCCTTTGATCTAGAGGGCCCTGAACTCCCTTTGATCGGATCATTGGAACGAATGGAATATTCTTTTCCTTCTGGAATGGATTGTTCTGGATGGAAATATTCTTCTGGATTGTTCCTTTGAGATAGTATATAAGGAACCCAACTAGGAACCCAGTCAGAAGAGTCAGCAACAGTCAAGGTTGTTGGCCGGGCGGAGTTGGACAGTCGAGCTTGGTGCTGGAAGCTGAGATCCGTGAATGATCTGTTGTCGCTGAGGACGAAGAAAAGGGCTGGCCTTAATATTTACCAACTGACGAAAGTTTGTCACCCACAAGGACTGAAACTCTAAGGACCATAGGAAGATGTCAATTAAACTGACACCCTCTCTCTCTCTCTCTCGAAGTTAAGAAGCTGAAATTGAAATTACTCCAATAAACTCATGGAAAATAGACTCGGCGTTATAGTCATCGTTACTACGAAAATACTACGACAGTATTGTTGTGAATGGAACGATACCCTCTTGACCACTAGACACGCATGGAGATAGTCAATTGACCGTGACTAGGAGCCCGAGGCGTGCGTAAGGTGATACCTTTCCCTGACCACGCGAAGAAGTGTGGAAGAATTTTGGGGTCGACCAACGAAAAGGACTACTAGATCTGTTGATCAACAAGACAACGTACAAACCCCTGATACACGACTGTACCAGCCCTGATAAAAGAAAGAGACGACAACGTTACGCAGATTATTTAGTGCCGTGACAAACGCCACCACCACGTTACATATTGCGAGTTGGTCGTATGAAAAAGACGGCCACGTTACACTAGTTACAACACTAATAGAAATGATATAAAACACAAGAAATTTAGCTTTTTTTTTCGTTTTTCTTTTCTGGGATGAGGGGGGGGGGGTAATGTATTTCACAATGAAAATAGGGTAGGTATCTACACAACTCATTCACCACGGCTAGGATTTGACACTAGGTCATAAGTATGAGGCATCCAGCGAGGATCGAACTCACTATTCAGTAGTAATATATTGGCGGGATTAGCTTGCTAACCATTATACCATGAAATGGCGCCTCTTTACCCAATTCGTTCGCCACGGTTAGAATGTGACACAAAGTCGCAAGTAGTGAGCATCCAGCTGTTACATAATTGTTAGTACCCTAACACTTATGTACAGTTAGTGTAGAAACCAAAATGGCTGAATGAGTACAGCCGGCGGCCTTGAAGGATTGAGTGTCAAGTCTTGATCTCATCCTGATCTCTTTTAAGTGATACTAAGTAATTAATAATTCTAATTTTTTTTCATTCGACAAATTTTTCTCTCCGTTTACTGATGTTTTATTCTTCCTATGCCCTCTCCAAAAGTCTCTTTCTCTCTTTCTCTCTCTCTCTCTCTCTCTCTAGTCCTCTGTGTGTGTCTCTCTCTCTCTATCACACAGAGAGTATCTCTCCCCCTCTCTCTCTCCTTATCTCTCTCTCTCACAAGCCCTCTCTGTCTTTCTGTCTCACACACATATATCGTTCTCCCTCCCTCTATACCTCTCTCTCTCCCTCTCTCTCTCTCTCTCTCTCTCTCTCTAGTCCTCTCTGTCTCTCTCTCTATCACACACAAGAGTATCTCTCTCCCCACTCCTCTCTCCTTATCTCTCTCTCTAGCTCTCTCTGTCTCACACATATATCATATCGTTCTACCCCCTCTATACTCCCTCTCTCTCTCTCTCTCTCTCTCTCTCTCCTCTAATTCTTTTTATCTCTTTCTTTCTAACACAGGAAGTATATATATATATATATATATATATATATATAGTCCTCTGTCTCTCTCTTTCTCACAGAGGGAGTATTTCTCTCTCTGTCTCTCTCTCTGTCTCTCTCTAGTCATCTCTGTCTCTCTCTTTCTCACACAGGGAGTATCTCTCAATCTCTCTCTCTAATCTTCCCTCTTTCTCACACAGGGAGTCTCTCTCTGTCTCTCTCTCAAAACTAGTTGATCCATAGATGGTATTCTAACAGGTACTACCGCCCTGTTATTTATCTATATAACTCTCTCTCTCTCTCTTTCACTTTCTCTTTGCCTACATCTACCTAATCGGTTCCAATCTCTCTCCCCCACCACTCTCTCTCTCTTTCTCTCTCTTTCTCTCTATCTATTCATCTACCTCTCTCCAGCAAAATTATAAAAGCCTTATTTAAAAAAAACAGAAAACGTATTGTTGAAATTAGTACAAAAGTTGCCGAAAATAGTTTTTTGTTTCCAATGTTTGAGCCCTAGGCAAGCACATTTGCAAACGACTAGATTAAAGAGGAACACACACACACACACGCACACACACACACACACATATATATATATATATATATATATATATATATATATATATATATATTTGAGGTGAATGTTAGTATTTGTATCCGTTTTAGGAGATACTTATACTCTCAGCACAAAACCTAGTATAAGTATCTCCTACAACGGATACAAATACTAACATTCACCTCAAATATATATACCCACCAGAAGCATACGGAGACACAAAATCCACATCATATATATATATGTATATATTATAGAAAGGAAGGAAGAACTCAAGACCGTAATTCCATAATAAATTATTTCGACGGAAGTTTATATATTAATATACCAAGCCTGTTGGTAAATCCTCGCGGTGAGAAAAAAACAGCAAATAGTTTGATTGTAAAAATATACTACCAAAAATTACCTGTGGAGAAAAACATTTGGGAAAAAAAGAAAGACCAATATAATCGTAACAACCAAAAATAATTTATTAGTACAATATTTTGGCCAAAGAAAAAAAACAATTAATATGTATATATATATATATATATATATATATATATATATATAACAAACCACCAGGAATCTAAAAGCTAATTAGTAAAAAAGTGCTCAATACCTAAGTAGAGCAAATAATAAAGATAAATCTAATGAGTCAGACAAACCTACTAAAAGTAAATATATATATATACGTGTGTGTGTGTGTGTGTGTGTAGTCATTTATCAAACTTTGGGATACTCAATGAAAACCGAACCCACTATCAATGGTCTAGCTCACGAAATATTACACCATGTCTGTTTGTGTCTTTATCTCCATATTTTCATATCTATTTAACTATCCAACTATAA
>JALAJA010000115.1:7500-20000 GCA_023376005.1 Doryteuthis pealeii | reverse complement strand
AAATATTTCCCCGCAATAAAAGACAAATAAAACAGACGAGATAAGTAAATGAGATAGGTATGTAAATGGTTATTAAATTGCTTGACGACATCAGGAAATGGATGTCTGGAGACACGAAACTTGTAGGTTTTTATAAATAATACATCTTCCTATGAAATATATACGCATTGATAAAATGCTCAATATCGTTTTGTATGCATTCATGTATGTATATATGTATGTATGTATGTGTTTGTTCAATCCCATACTCGCCACCACGGGCAGGATGCAGCACAAGTGCAACGGTTATCGTCGTATGAATTGGAATCGAGGTGGATGTTAGCAAGGTATGCCCAATTTGTCGAAAAATACTTGTTTTTTACAGAGACACCAAACTTGTAGGTTTTTATAAATAATAGATCTTCCTATGAAATATATATACATATATCTTATTATATATATATATAATATATATATATATATATATATACACACCACACACCACACACATATATATATATATATATATATATATATATATTTATATATATATATATTCGTACATAACTCAATCCTAAACGCAAGGAATAGTTTACCTTATATATTGTGTCATTAAACTAAACAGCAAAAAAGCCTTTAGGGGACAAATATTGATTTACTCATCTTTAGTATAATATATATATATATATATATATATATATATATATATATATATATATATATATATATTATTTTATTTTTTTAATTTTATATATGTGTATTTATGGAATGTGTATGTTAACTAATTATATATTCAGTGTTTAATTCTAACCTACTGTTTATGCGAGGGTGTAATTTAGCTATTAATAAACTTTCTCTAATTCTGAGATTACCAACGTTGCATATTATTGTCTCTATTTTAATGGAGAAATTATTGTCCTTATTTTTGCATTTGATTAAATGTTTATGGAATGAGGATGCACGTGTGTGGATATGTTCTTTAATTCTAATGTGGAGGGGTCTTACTGTACTTCCAATATAGAAAGTAAGACATTTAGAGCAAGTTAAACGATATCAAATACTGTTATATATATATATATATATATATATATATATATATATATATATATATATATATATATATGGTTTTTATGTTGAAGTTATGAGGCATTTAAAAATAAATGAAGAAACTCGATATTACGGAGTACTGGATTCACTTATTTTTTTTTTTATTATTTGTCATCATAAATTTTCGGGATCGTTAGATTCCCTTCTTCAAATGAACGTCGCTCCTGTTCAACGGATCCTTTGTCTTTATATATATATATATATATATATATATATATATATATATATATATATATATTTGGGTGAAACCTAGGTAGATACTGTCTGACTCATGTAGGTCCTTATACTCATGTTCTACTTAATGTATTAATGTATTGAGCAATTTCTACATATGGAACTTTGAAAACTCCTCCAGTGTTTTTTCTTCTTCTTTTGGCCACTACATACGATATTGATGATTATTTTCAGAAATAAGGCTAAAGGCTAAACAAATCGAGAAAATGACATTTTCTCGATTTGTTTAGCCTTACATTTGAACATATATGCCCACCTAAATTCATTAATTATTAACTAATTAATTTTCAAAATTAGGTATGACTTCAATTAAGTACATATCCTCCAAAAATTGTCGGCTTAAAGCCATATAAAATAAACACTTCAGAAATAGATAAGCCAACAAGGTTTGAAATGCCACAAAACCAACCAACCAACCAAACGTATGAGTGACTTTAGTATTTATATATATATATATATATATATATATATATTATATATATTTACCCCCCCCCGCCGCACGAGCAAGATGCGACACAAGACCAATTTCTTAAGCGGAGTTTAACAGGTTTTAATTCAGAGTTTTCCTTCTCCTAGACCGGTTGCCTAACCAAGGTTAAAGAGCCCAGTCTGCCCTACTATTTATCCATAGCTGGAGGGAGAGTAGGATTCATACCTTTCCCAAGGGTATTAGCGCTAAGTGAAATGCAATTACCACGTCCAGGATTTGAACTCGGGGCGACGAGTCCATTTCCCATGACTTTAACCATTACACCACGCGCTTCCGAGTATTTATATATAGGTTATCATTATACCTCATTCAAATGAGTTTGATAAAACCAACAATATATATTATAAAACTATTACCCACCTTTTCTACACGGCTGATTTAAACGTTAGATAAGCCAGCGAGGTTTGAAATGCCCTAAAAACCAACCAACAAACCAGCCAACAAGCCAACAATGATACAAAAACCCAGGTTGATAAATGGATACGACGTCTTCAAAGACCTTGAACTCAAATAGCTTCCCCGTCAGACAAAACTAAATAAAGAAATTGAAACCCAGACTAAACCGTCTTCCATTCCAATTGTCTTGTCTTGTCGTGACATAGAGCCATATAAATAAATAAACGAACACTGTCTCTGCCAAATATCTAATTTAACAATTACGATTGCATTGAAACAATCTCCCCCGACAGACAGACAGAACTGAGATGGACTTACTCTTAGGAGTCAGGGAGTGTAATCCACGTGGTTACCCCGGGAGACGCACGTGGTGAGGGTACCGCAGATGTTATGGCACTCTGTCAGTTGAATATATTTGAAACACACACACACACACACACACACACACACAACCACATATATATATATATCAGTCGGTAGAGCGTTCGGCTAGAAACCACAAGGTTCCTAGTTCGATACCGGTCCTCGTCAACTCAGCGTATGAGTAGCACAGGGATCTGGGCGGTAAAGTAAGGAGTTGACGGTAGGTGTGGCGCTCCACCTCAGACGCTAAAAATAATCTCCTTGGTCTAGCGCAAGTGAAAAGGGGACAGACTCCCTCGCTGATTGGCTGATACCAACTTTAGGCCGCCCCGACGACTTATATATATATATATGTGAAAATAAAATGGAATGGAACTTAATACGACAGTGTGAATATGATATATTGAAAAAACAAAGGATGTTTACAACTGAATGGGCTCATCAGGAGAGAATGTGCAAATCGTTTCGGGGCCTTCCACTCTACGGTTTAAAAAGCAACACCGGCCCTACCTCACTGATGTGAGGACCCTCGCAATATCTGCATCGATATATATATATATATATATGTATATATGTATATATATTATCATACTAAAGCTGAGCGAATCAATGTTTGTCTCCTAAATGCATTTTTACTGTTTAGTTTAATGACACGAAAGTTATACTGAACTATTCCTTAGTTTTAGGATTGAGTCATGTTTGAAAAAAAATTCCATTTTAATTGGTTTTAATTAGTCGTAATTTGGAATTAAGTCAAAAACCGTCTCTTACTTTATATTCTGTTTATCACTTTCCCGCTCTGTATATCTTGATTAACTCGTCAATATATATGTTAGTTTCTCTGTGAATGCAGAGAGAGAGAGAGAGAGAGAGAGAGAGAGAGAGAGAGAGAGAGAGAGAGAGAGAGAGAGAGAGAGAGAGGGGGGCGTGAAATATATTTGTATGTAAAATTTCATAAGCAGTAAACCCGTAGCTTAAATCAGGTCAAACGTTCCCTTTCTTAGAAATCTTACAAAATGATTTTATTTTTTTAAAAAACAATCCGGTCGTATCTATTCTTTTTTTAAAATTGTATTCGCTTTGCAAAGTCACTTTTCCCTAATCTCAATTATCTACACAGAGGTCAATAGTAGACCCAACGGGTCACGTCTTGACTAGTACACACACACACACACACACACACACACACACACACATCTATATATATATATATATATATATATATATATAATATATATATATATATATATATATATATTCCCATTTGACGCATTGATATACCACGTTGTTAGTTTATTCTTTTTTATCTTTTATGTTTTTTCTGCTATTAGTGTTATATTAGGGACTGGCAAAAAAATCAGCTTCTACGAGTTTTAAAAGCGAATTAAAAATAATTAAATCTATTATTTAAGGTCAAACTTTGTCTAAATCGATAAGTAGTAACATAATGACCATCATTAAAAAAAAGAAAAATATCATTACATATGCAGTTTATTTTTAATACATTTAAAGGGGTTTGTTTAGGTCAATTTCGACGCGATCCGCCATTCTGTCTCTTTTTCGATGGTTTTAAGTGCTTGTTTACAATTTTACTGTAACATTCGCGATTGCAAAAAGATTTACAAAAAATCAGGTAATTATCCGATTTTAATGAAATTTTCAGTATTGATTTAACAATTAATGAATTTTATAATGCATCAGTTATTTCATTTCAAAACTTTAATTTAGTATTTTTGCTATGAAAATTTTTGCATAGTATTACGATATCAAATATTCCTTATACAAATAATTTGTGAAATTGATCATAAAGTTCAAAGTGAACTGCCTAAGAATAGGCAATAATTGTTCACACATTTAGACAATTTATATATTACCACCTCGTTATATGTGTTAGCTTCTCAATTGCTCAATATATATATATATATATATATATATATATATATATATATATATATATATATAGAGAGAGAGAGAGAGAGAGAGAGAGAGAGAATGTACATTTCGACCTATTCAGGGATTGACATTTTCTCGATTTGTTTAGCCTTACATTTGAACATATATGCCCGCCTAAATTCCTTAATTATTAACTAATTAATTTTCAAAATTAGGTATGACTTCAATTAAGCACATATCCTCCCAAAAAAAATTGTCGGCTTAAAGCCATATAAAAATAAACACATTTGTTTGTTTACTTAACCTCATATATATATATATATATATATATATATATATATATATATATATATATATATATATATATTTTGTTTATGGCTTTGGCCTTGGGGCATCAATAAAGACTCTTCATTTCACGACTGAATGGCATATTAATGCCACAGGATTGGCTTCACGTGTGACTGAAATTTGAACTTTAAAAACTTAACGTTTAAAACATTCGTCTTTGTATTTATGAATAGTTTCGAATGTTTGTTGATTGTTTTTTTCTCCAAGATATCGGTAAACCGGAAGATGAGTAAGATAAAAGCAATGACTTTTTTGAATTGGTTATTTTTAACATTATGATTACTATTTGAGTGTAAGAATAGAATTCTTATTGTGTGCGAGTGTGTATAGGTGGGGGTGCCTCTGTGTGTGGGTGTGGGTGTGGGTGCGTGCCTGTGTGTGTGTGGGGGGGGTTGTGTGCCTGTGTGTGTGTGTGTAGAGGGTGCGGTGCCTGTGTGTGTGTGTTGCGTGCCTGTGTGTGTGTGTAAGGGAGTGCGTACCTGTATGTGTGTGTGTGGGGGGGGCGTGCCTGTGTGGGTGCGTGCCTGTGTGGAAGTGTGTGGGGGGATGCGTGCCTGTGTGTGTGTGTATATGGGTGGTTGTGTGCCTGTGTGTGTGAGGGTGGGTGGGTGTGTGCCTGTGTGTGTGTGTGCGTGCTGTGTGGTGTGTATGGGTGTGTGCCTGTGTGTATGGGGGATGTGCCTGTGTGGGAGGGGTGCGTGCCTTTGTGGGTGCGTGCCTGTGTATGTGGGTGTGTGTGTGTGTGTTTGTGTGTGTGTGATTTACATTGTTGTTGAGTCCATTTGGTGTAGGTTTTGGATTAGTTTCTTTATTTAATGGCACATCCGCCTTCATGGGTTATTAAATGCATAACCAATTCTCGCATAGTTTGGTTTGGTTTGTTTCGTTTTACGGCATATCAACCTCAGTGGGTTATTTAATGCCGACAAAGTTTTGAAATAAATTCGTACTTAATGGATACTCAATTTTCCTATTTAACCCATAGGTGGGACCCTAACAGGTACTACCACTCCGGGTCAGAGTGGACCAGAGAGCAATGGTGATGAAGGGGTGCTCCACATTCCTCAGACCTCCAGAACTGTAAATCTCACCATCAGAGATTAACTTTATTCCCAGGACATGATGACCCTCAGCCATCGACTTCTAGCATATATGATAACAATGGTTGGGGCTTGCCATAAGGGCAATGTGGTCAAGACAATCATATAGATGCTAGGGTTTGATATAACCAGACAATTGATCGGCAGGGGC
Source organism: Doryteuthis pealeii (assembly GCA_023376005.1). NCBI lineage: Eukaryota > Metazoa > Mollusca > Cephalopoda > Myopsida > Loliginidae > Doryteuthis > Doryteuthis pealeii. The sequence continues at coordinate 13,939 of JALAJA010000115.1, read as the reverse complement.
CTCTCTGACCGCCCGTCTAGTCCAAGTAAGAGCCAGTGGAGTGTTGCATATCATGAACTGCTCAGCTACCTGGGTTCCATCCATAAGCATCACGGATCGCCAACCACGGCCAACAGGTAGACCCATTGGGGAGGTCTTACCCCTTTACAGAGGTGCAGTTGGTGTATTCTAATGATCCAGCCGACATGGCGGAATTCTCGCAGAAGAATAGTAGTAGCACTTGCTGAGTGTACGGGTGTCTAGCCGCAATATTCATGTATTTTTGGGGGTTTCTAGAATTTCTGTGGTGTTTGTCAATGTTTTCTTATCTTTTCTATTATTTAGTATTCTCAATACTAACAATGAAAATGATATAACAATACATTCATTTTAACAACAGTGTGTGTTTTCATACCGTTTTATCTATCTATCTATCTATCTATCTATCTATCTATCTATCGATAGATAGATAGATAGATAGATAGATAGATACACCTTTGAAAGGAAGAAAAAACTCAATAAACCGCCATTCTTTAATAAATTTATTTCGACCAAAACGAAAATAAATTTATTAACGAATAATATATATATATATATATATATATATATATATATATATATATATATATATATATTGAGTTTTCCCTTCCTTTCAAGGTAAATATTGCTCTGTATTTAATCTAAATCATAGATCATTATACATTGAGCTCTCTCTAGGGATTAATATAAAAATCCTTGTATATGCACCTACTAAAACATGCAATAATTATACAGTGAGATTTTGAAGATCCCATGTTGAATCATCCCTTACTACCAGTTTTGGATACCTTACACACACACACACACACACACACACACACACATAGATATATAAGAATAAGGCAATATATACCCTCCAATGTACATTTCGGCAATTTGGACTGTCCCACCACGGCCGATAACAATTCCTCCTTCGCCATTGCACGGCATTTAATAAGTAACCCAACATGCGCTCGTGCTTACCACCCAGCCATGTTTTTCCATCCTAGGTGTATCTAGTAACGACCCCAACTCCAAATACTTGAGTCTTGTACATCTCCAAAAACCAACCAACCCTGTGCACACAAAAGACTTTCCACAAACTACTACTGTTTGATACTTCCAGCTTAAACCTTTCGTGTGGTGGAACTAGAAACTTTCGAACGGTTCGTAATTTCTCGTTTCTCTTTCCTGATGAAAAAAATTTTTTTTTTCAACAACAATCCTAATCTTAAGTCCAAAACATCTACCAATGAATTTCTCTGATGAGATTGGTCGAAAAAAAGAATAAATATCAACTTGCATTAAATACCTAATTATAAGGGTTCCTAATTTTCTTTTTAAGAAATATTCCTCTTTCAAGATGTTTACGCTTTTACGCAGTATAATCCAAAAGTCCAGAGAAGAAATCTTTCTTACGACATAAGAGTTTTTTAAACAATCTGTCGCAGTTTGAGAGCTCAATGTGTGCTCTTATTGTTAGACTCACAGAGCAAATTTATAAGTAAATAAATAACAAAAGACTTAGAGATTTTGCATTATAGCCTATTTCGGGGAGCTTAGACAAATAGTCTAACTCTCCGACTCATCAGATGCGAATGATGAATTCTTTATTACTTTTAAGGCATTTGAAAACGGATTTATTTTTTTTTTTTGGGGGGGGGGTTATATTGTCCTGTCTGCTCAGCTGTAAGGCAATAAAAAAGATATTTGACTACTTGTCAGTAATTTGTTAGGAATTTCTGTTAAATCAATCTATTCCAGATTTTAGCTAAATGGGCAACCCCAGTTCACTTAATTAGTAGTTTGTTTATTACATTTGAACATATATGCCCGCCTAAATTCATTAATTATTAACTAATTAATTTTCAAAAATTAGGTATGACTTCAATTAAGCGCATATTCTCCAATATATATATATATATATATATATATATATGAATTGATAGATAATTCCTCAGGATAGGTAGTTCCATGGATTGAATGTAATCGATTATCTTATCGATCGAATAAGAAATAACCTTTCGTTTTCATCTATTCGTCTTCCTCCCCTTCCTCCCTTCGACGTCTTCTCTCCTTTCTCTTCCCGTGGAAGTACGGAGGGGGGAGATTAATGGTGCCTCACAATACAGCAACAACTCTGGTCACCATGCCATTTCTGCTTGCCTGCATCTCGTGCACATTGGGAGAAAAAATAAAACAAAACCCCATAACAAAAAAACAAAAAACGAACTGTCGTCTCTTGTTGTATTAATAGAACGAGTTGAATCGGAAAGGAGGCGGGCAGGACTTCCAGGTACACAAAAGCGGTGATATATATATATATATATATATATATATATATATATATATATATATATATATATATATGTAATATATCAAGAAAAATGAAAAACACAGGTTTAAATGGGTTAAGTGGTGAGTTTATTGGCCGACGCTGCAGTGTTTCGATCTATTAATTAGATCATCATCAGGGCATAAGATAAGAAATTATTTATCACAGAATAATGAGAAAAGCGAGTGGTAATCCTTGTCATTCAGTCTGTTTAAAAATTTCTGAAGTTTGAAAAAAGGAGACGGTTTTGAAATATGACATCAAATATTCTATTTTATGGTGTGAGTATGTAGCGCTGTTAGTGTGTGTATTGAAGGAAACATTGTGCATTTTTTAGATATGTGGTTGTGTGTGTGTATAAATTTTTTCTGTAGCGATAAACGACAGCGGAAGTGAAAACTCAAGGTTGTGTGTGTGTGTGTGTGTGTGTGCATATATATATATATATATATATGCATGTGTGTGTGTGTGCATATATATATATATGCATATATATATATGTATATTTATATACAATTTTACTGTAAACTCTTTTGAGCTTTTTTAATAATAAAAATGCTTATAATTTTTTAAAATAAAATTTATTTTATTTTTAACATAAAATACGCATTTTAAAAATTTTTTGAAAATTCCGGTACTGATCGAGAGCGTTCTGTGCCTCGTGATTAATGATATATTTATTTCGTCTTTCCGTTTACAATGTTGCTTTGATAAAGACCTCTTCATACGGTCGAAACAGATTTCTGTCAGCAAAACTTTTAACATCTTGTTGTTTTTTCTACAAACTTTCTACACATATTGTCGGATTCATATCCATTTTACCTTTCATACTTGTTATTGTAGAAAAGGCTTCAGTCATAGGTATTGCTTGATATCATAGATTGTTAGAATATGATACCATGGTTTACAAACCAATATCTATCCCCTGTCGGCAGGGACGTTAGAATGCACCGACTGCGTCACAAAAAGATAATTAATTAATTAATTATAAAACCAAGATACCTATGTGTGAAAAGTAGTGTAACGTGGCGGTAGCGATATATTCACCGTACCCTAACGGATATACGTAACGTTCTAATAGCGATATACTTTGTATAGCGGGTCTTGTCAACGTGCCTCCAAATTCACGACACTAAAAAGGTGTTCGGAACGTGGCTGTCATCTTGTTGATAAAAAAGTACAAGCGCGAGAAATATATCGTCACAAGCTGCTTAGCTTTTATTTCCAGGGCTCGTCTCGTGGGTTGTGTCGGAGAGGAGGGAAGGCAGAGAGAAAGAGAGAGAGGATACTGTTAAATTCTGGTGATCCCACACTAGGCCCCAGAGGCCCGACCGTTTCCCTATAGGCCTCGGAAAGCAAAAAGAGGCTGGTATTTTTCTTCGTTGTTCCACGTCACCACGTGACTTCCAGTTCCGGTCAACACTCGAAAGTTCCGGTTGACATTCAATTCTCCATTCGGTGTGGGGAGGGGGGTCACGCCCCGATTAAAATCACGACAACGGTTTTGTGCTCATCACTATTTTTTTAAAAACCTTTACTGTCTCTATTTCTTCTTCCTCTCTTTTCTAATAGTAGTCCTCACAAAACTCCATATCGTTACAGTAGCTATTCTCTTTTTGTGATTTTATTTTAATCATTACGTAAAACTTATTGAGCCATCTTTTACATCCGATAGAACTGAACGAAAATCGCTCTGGGACTGTGGCCTAGTAGAAGGGACATGGATATCCCTGCTACTAACGTAACCGGATGATAATAAAAATCTGACTAATATTATTATTTACCAATCCTTGCTTGGTTTAGCACACAGGTGTCTAATTGCTTACTGTACCTACTGTTACGAAATATTCACCCATCAAACCACCCTGCCGACTGCACCTCTGCAGAGGGGCAAGACTCCCCCAATAGGATCACCTGTTGGCCGTGGGTGGCGGCCCGTGATGCTTAAGAATAGAACCCAGGTTGTTGAGCAGTCCATGACTTGCAATACTCCACTTTGGTCCTTATTTAGGCTAGACAGGCTGACGGAGAGGCCCCCTCCGATCAATCGGCTGGTCACGTCAAGCCCTAGCATCTATATGATTGTCCCGACCCTACTGACTTTATTGCAAGCCCCGACACTTTTTATCATATGGGTGCTAGAGGCGGTGGCTAAGGGTCTACATGTCCTGAGAATGACGTTAAACTCTATCTGATGGTGAGGTTCCAGTTTTGGAGGTCTGGGGAATGTGGAGCACCCCTTCATTACCATTGCTCCAGGTTCACTCTGACCCGGAATGATATTACTGCTACTGTAGTCACTGTTGCTTATTTGATACCAAAATTCAAAGTATACCGTATCCCTAATCTCATTTCATTTCTCACCGATAGTAGTAAGACTGTGGTATTTACTACTCACATAAATCCCCAAATGGGTAAGAAGGGGCTCCATCTAAATCAACGAAAAGTCCGATACAAAACCTTCGCTGCCTTTCAGGGAAAGGCTAGGAGAGTAAACCCCGAAAACAAATCCGGAGAGTCCCTAAGGTGGTGTGATGGTGAAATCCAGTGCTACCCAGCAACTCCTGCGACACAACCGTTGCCAAACCTCATTGGTTCTTTACCTTTCCTTTGGATCACAATGGCAGTGTGAAGAGGGGGTATTTGCTGCTTTGGCAACTGCTCATCCTCCATATGAACCCGCCCAGACTATGTAGTTAACTGCATTGGTTCCAAATTCAAACTGTTAAACTCAGTTTAAGAAATTGACCTTGTGTCGCAGGCTATTCGTGCGGAGGGGATGGTAAATATATATGTGATTGTCCCAACCCTATTGCCCGTATGGCAAACCCCAACACTTTTAATATATATGAGCTTGAAGGCGTAGCTGAGTGTCTCAGTGTCGTGAGTATGACGTTAAACTGCTTCTAATGGTGAAGTTTTATTTCTGGATCTCTGAAGAGAAGGAAAACTCTGAATTTAAACCTGTTAAACTCCGCTTAAGAAATTGACCTTGTGTCACATCCTGCTTGTGTGGAGGGGTTGGGTAAATATATATATATCCTATTGGAGTTCAAATTCTGGACGAGGCTGTTTGCAATTCACATAGTGCAAAGATCCTTAAGAAATATATGCATCCAGCTATCCATCTAGCTATGGGTAAAATAGTTAAGCAACCACTCTAGGAGAAGGAAAACTCTGAATTCAAACCTGTTAAACTCCGCTTAAGAAATTGACATTGAGTCTCATCCTGCTAGTGTGGAGGGGTTGATAAATATATATTTATTTTTCAATATATATATATATTTACCAACCCTCTGCACGAGCAGGATGTGACACAAGGTCAATTTTTTTAAGCGGGGGTTTACAGATTTGAATTCAGAGTTTTCCTTCTCCTAAACCGGTTGCCTAACCAAGGTTAAAGAGCCCAGTCTGCCCTACTATTTACCCATAGCTGGAGGGAGAGTAGAATTCATACATTTCCAAGGGTATTAGCGCTAAGTGAAAATGCAATTACCACGTCCAGGATTTGAACTTGGGTCGACGAGTCCATTTCCTATGACTTGAACCATTACACCACGCGCTTCCTCTTTATTTTCAATATAGGTCTTCCTGCGTTCCACATCCAGTCCACGTGACGTATGTATTTACTCAGCCCCTCCGTCTTGAGTGGGATATGACACAATGTCATTTTTAATGCGTAGTGTATAACGCACTGGATGTCGACATCGTAGTAAAGTAAAGTTAGCAAGTAAAGTTATGTCTTTATTACTCTAACTTATATATAGTCATCCACAGACGCCGTGTTTCGACGTATCACGTCTCTTCGTTAAAAATGAGACCGACCAAATTCTTCAGGATGCAATGCAAAAATGTAATTTAATCGCAGATTTCTTATGTGTCCCATTTTATTTGACCCAATTTTAGAAATGATCTGATGGCGAGGTTCCACCCCCATCATCACCGACACCTCTGATATGCTGCTTTTTGCCTAATTAATCAAGCTGTAACAAACGATCTTCGATGCTATTTCCTCAAATAATAGTACAAATTAAAGAACTAATTTTTGGTATCAGTATTCAGTATACTAACACATAACTTTCGCATAGATGGACAATTTGATATTTT
>JALAJA010000114.1:166209-169890 GCA_023376005.1 Doryteuthis pealeii | reverse complement strand
ATTTCTACCACATTCTGTCAGATTCATTCCAATCCTCTTTCCTCATATATATATATATATATATATATATATATATATAATATTATTAATGGTACACGGTAATAACCTACTCGAGTTTCACCATAAGGATCCTTCAGAGTTAAATCCACTGGATTAATCAAGATCTTGATTAATTGCAGTTGATTGCATGTGTGTATTTTTTATACATACATACATGCACACACACACACACATCTATATAGACAGATAGATAGATAGATAGATATGGTATCTGTTTCCAATCTTCTTTTGGGCAGGATGCAAAGTTCTGAATCTTCTCCAGACAAACTGAAACTCCTCCTTTCGTTCTTCTAAGCAAATCCAAAACTCCTAAAACCTTCAACTCCTCCTGGGTTGGCCACATCAATCATAAAATATCATTATATCTGGAATTCATGGAGATCTTTATCGTCGTCGGGGACAATCAATGGGTATTGGCGGTCTAGCATTTCCCGCCCATATTAATAGGCACCTCCCCCTATTGAATCCCCAGAGGAGAATGTATGAAAAAGCCATTTATATCGAAATAATGAACATTAGTCTTTCGCTACAGGTTTTTGTCTAATAAAAATAAAACTTGGCGAATTGTTGGCCAACCCGCCGATTTGTCGGTTTTACGACCACTTTTGTTTTTTTGTACAGCGAGACGCGTCTTTTAGCGAACTGTTAGTGGAATAGATCGCTTAAAAGTTAATGTTTTCTGGTGTTTACGACGTTTTCGGTGTCCTTTCGTTTTTCTTGTTTCTTTTGTTTTTTTTTGGGGGGGGGGTATTTTTTTCTAAATTTTTTAAAAATTTTCATTTTACTGATTCAGATATTGGTGACTTTTACAAATTACATAATGTCTTAGACCATTTCCTTTTAGCTTCCTAAATTTTATTATAATGGAGATTATGTGTGTGTAACCGAAACTACGTCACCACCAACGTCACAATTCCCTAAGTTATTTGCATTATATTGTGGCTTTTAGCGAGCTGTTAGTGGAATACATCGCTTAAAAGTTAATGTTTTCTGGTGTTTTACGACGTTTTCGGTGTCCTTTCGTTTTTTTGTTTCTTTTGGTTTTTTTTTGTTGTTGTTTTTTTTTCCTCTAAAGTTTTTGATTTTCATTTTAGTGATTCTGATATTGGTGACTTTTAGACCATTCTGAATAAATTTGCTGACATATATTTCCTTTCAGCTGCGTGAATCTTATTATAATGAAGATTATGTGTCTGCTTGTAATGGAAACTACGTCGCTACCAACGTCACAATTCCCTTACGTTATATTCTCAGTGTTTACGACGTATTCGGTGTTCTCTCGTTTTCTTGGGGGTTTTGTTTACTTTTCTTTTATTTCCTTTTTTTTTTTCATGTTAGTGATTTAGATATTATTGAGTTTCACCAATTTCCTTTAGCTTTATAAATCTTATTATAATGGAGATTATGTGTCTCTCTGTCTCTAACCAAAACTACGTCACCACTAACATCACAATTCCTTTAGTTATTTACATTATATTATATCATATATAAAAGTTAATGTTTTCTTATGATTACGACGTTTTCGGTGTCATTTCGTTTTCTTGGGGGTCTTATTTTTTTTTTTTTTCTAAAGTTTTTTTATTTTCATTTTAGTGATTCAGATATTGGTGACTTTTACAAATTCCATAATGTCTTAGACCATTCTGAATAAATTTGTAGACGTACATTTCCTTTTAGCACTCTAAATCTTATTATAATGGAGATTATGTGTGTGTAACCGAAACTACGTCACCACCAACGTCACAATTCCCTAAGTTATTTACATTATATTATACGACGAAAAGTGGCTTTTAGAGAGCTCTTATTGAAATATATCGCTTAAAAGTTAATGTTTTCTGATGTTTACGACGTTTTCGGTGTCCTTTCGTTTTCTTGTTTCTTTTTTTGATTTTTTTTCTAAAGTTTTTGATTTTCATTTTAGTGATTCAGATATTAGTGAATTTTACCAATTCCTTAATGTCTCAGACCATTCCGAATAAATTTGCAATAGATTTCGTTTTAACTCCATGAAGCTTATCATCACGGAGACTCTGTCTGTCTGTCTGTCTGTCTGTTTGTCTGTCTGTAACCGAAACTACGTCACCACCAACGTCACATTTCCCTCAGTTGTTTATGTTATAACGTCACAATTCCCATACCTGTTTACGTTATATTCTCAGTGTTTACGACGTTTTCGGTGTTTTGTTTTTTTGTGTTTTTTTTGCTTGGTGTTTGTTTGTTTGTTTTTTCTTACAATTTTTTTTATATTAGTGGGTTTCACCAATTTCTTTTAGCTTTATAAATCGTATTATAATGGAGGTTATGTGTCTGTCTGTAACTGAAACTACGTCACTACCAACGTCATAATTCCTTTAGTTGTTTACCTTATATTCTCAATGTTATTAATTAATCTTGATTAGAATCTTATTTATTAACAATTGTACGAGAAGTGGCTTTTAGCTTTATAAATCGTATTATAATGGAGATTATGTATCTGTCTGTCTGTAACCGAAACTACGTCACCACCAACGTCACAATTTCCTTAGTTATTTACATTATATTATACGACGAAAAGTGGCTTTTAGAGAGCTCTTATTGAAATATATCGCTTAAAAGTTAATGTTTTCTGATGTTTACGACGTTTTCGGTGTCCTTTCGTTTTCTTGTTTATTTTGGGGTTTTTTTGTTGTTGTTTTTTTTTCTTCTAAAGTTTTTGATTTTCATTTTACTGATTCTGATATTGGTGACTTTTAGACCATTCTGAATAAATTTGCTGACGTATATTTCCTTTCAGCTGCGTGAATCTTATTATAATGAAGATTATGTGTCTGCCTGTAATGGTAATTACGTCGCTACCAACGTCACAATTCCCTTACGTTATATTCTCAGTGTTTACGACGTATTCGGTATTCTTTCGTTTTCTTGGGGTTTTGTTTACTTTTCTTTTATTTCCATTTTTTTTTCATGTTAGTGATTTAGATATTAGTGAGTTTCACCAAATTCCTTTAGCTTTATAAATCTTATTATAATGGAGATTAGGTGTCTCTCTGTCTCTAACCAAAACTACGTCACTACCAACATCACAATCCCTTTAGTTATTTACATTATATTATACGATATATAAAAGTTAATGTTTTCTTATGATTACGACGTTTTCGGTGTCATTTCGTTTTCTTGGAGGTCTTATTTTTTTTTTTTTTTCTAAAGTTTTTTTATTTTCATTTTAGTGATTCAGAAATTGGTGACTTTTCTATAATATATTAGACCATTCTGAATAAATTTGCAGACATACATTTCCTTAATGGAGATTATGTGTTTGACTGTAACCAAAACTACGTCACTACCAACGTCACAATTCCTTTAGTTGTTTACGTTATATTCTCAATGTTATTAATTAATTATTATCTTAATTAGAATCTTAGTTATTAACAATTGTACGACGAGAAGCGTCTTTTAGCGAGCTCTTATTGGAATAAATCGTATTATAATGGAGATTATGTGTCTGTCTGTCTGTAACTTTTAAGTTAATGTTTTCTGATGTTTACGACGTTTTCGGTGTCCTTTCGTTTCATTGATTTTTATTTATTTTCTTTTTTTTTTAATTTTTGGATTTTCATTTTAGTGATTCAGATATTAGTGAAT
>JALAJA010000114.1:158709-161209 GCA_023376005.1 Doryteuthis pealeii | reverse complement strand
ACATAACCCCAGAAGGGTTGATATGCCGTTAAAATCAATAAACAAACAAACATTGATACTTACGTAGAGAACCGAAACAAGATTGTATGACAATATATATGCTCCCTGCCCCTGGGAGGTTGAGCTCTCTGGAAATGTAATTTTCTGGCGGACGCTAATTACGCAAAAAATTGCATAGCTCTCCTTAAACGGATAGAGCAATCCTAATATGTATATATCAGTAAAATCCCTTTCCAGAAAATGAGTGTGTACATGGCGTGGAGGCAAGACAAATTGGTCAAGGTTCGATCCCGGCCAGAGGCAGTCTCCCTTGTCTAGCAGCACTGATGAGCCGTGAAACGGCGAAACATGTCTGTATGTGGATGACAATATATATACATATATATATATATATATATAATGTGTGTGTGTGTGTGTGTGTGGAGAGAGAGAGAGACAGACAGACAGACAGACAGACAGACAGAGGATGAGGGACAGAAAGAGAGAGACAGAGAGAAAAAAAAGAGAGAAATAGATACAGAAATAAATACAGACACAAACAGAATAGAAAGAGAGAGAGAGAGAGAGAGAGAGAGAGAGAGAGAGAGTGAGAGAGAGGGGGGAGAGAGACTTGTGATCTTTTGAGCACGTGATGTAAGTTGTGTGGTAGCTGTCATCCCTAGTTTATTCCATTAAAACATCAAAGTGCCCGACCAGGTGACTGTCCTTCCACTCCTCCTTCTCCTCCTCCTCCTCCTTCCCTCCCTCTCATTCTCTTTGTACTCAGTGTCCCATCCCCGCCCCCATCCCCTTTGCTTTCCTCCCACCTTACTTCCTCACTCCCTCACACTTCACCTCTTACCTCTCCTTTTGCTCTTTCAAGTCTCACTCCAGACCTTTCGCGCTTTCATTAGCAGAACACTTCACTCTTCTTATCTACCAAACTCTTACTTTCAAACTTCACCCCATCATTCATGCCCTCCCCCCTCCCCTCTCTCTCTCTCTCTCTCTCTCTCTCTCTCTTCTCATACACACACACACATATATACATACATATACTCCTCTTATCTCTGTCTCTCTTTGTTTGGAAAAATATGTTTTTATCTATCTATCAATCTATCAAAGAATTATACTCATCTCTCTCTCTCTCTCTCTCTCTCTCTCTCTCTCTCTCTCCATCTCTCTCTCTTCTCTCTTCTCTCTCTCTCTCTCTCTCTCTCTCTCTCTTTCTCTGTTCATTATCCTGTTCTCACCCTCTCTCTCTCTCTCTCTCTCTCTCTCTCTCTTTCTCTCTCTCTCTCTTTCTCTCTCTCTCTTCTCTCTCCTTTCTCTCTTTCTCTGTTCATTATCCTGTTCTCACCCCTCTCTCTCTCTCTCTCTCTCTCTCTCTCTCTCCTCTCTCTATTGTTCTGTCTCTTTCTCTCCTTCTCTCTTTCATTATCCTGTTCTCACCTCTCTGTCTCTGTCTGTCTGTCTGTCTCTCTCTCTCTTTCTCTCTCTCTCTAATTGTCTGTCCCTTTCTCTTGTTTCTCTCTTCATTATCCTGTTCTCCCCACCTCGTTTCTATATCTCTCTCAGTTTATCTATTTATCCATCAAAGTATGATACGCCGTCTCCCCCTCTCTCTCTCTCTCTCTCTCTCTCTCTCGCTCTCTCACTCACTCTCTCTCTCATTGGCTATCTATTTATCTATCAGAATACGATATCTACTTCCCTTCTCTCGCTCGCTCTCTCTCTCTTTCTCTTCTTTCTCTCTCTCTCTCTCTCTCTCTCTCTCTCACACACACACACACAGCACACATACACATATACACTCACTTTGGCTATCTCTCTCTCTCTCTCTCTCTCTATATATATATATATATATATATATATATATATATATATATATATCCATTCATTTTCATTGATACCAAGTTTGATTTTAAAATGTACTTTTCATTACATAAAATTTGCTGATGTACGGGCAAAATTTCATTTTGAAAATGCGGCCCAAATAAAAAAAATAAAAAAAGTTTCGTTGGTTGGTGGGTTTAAATGGCATATCAACCCGTCGGGGTTCATTTCATACGAAGAGGTTAAGAAATAATATATGTTGCATATCTATATTTACACTTTTGTGATTAAAAGTTTTAACGATTTGTTAGCATCATTGGCATGTGAATATACCATAGTTTGATAATTTGATTATTACAATATTTGATATGTTTACTTAAAAGTTATTGCCAAATAGTTCAATCTGTAAAAATTATAATAATCTTGATTTAACTCTATCTCACTCTTTTTTTTTCTTTCCTTTTTTCAACATGTTCAATTGAAACAGATTAGCGTAATTGCTTCTGTGCCCTCACCCCCTCTTTTTATCTTTCCCTTACTCTCTTTTCTTTTTATTAAATTTTTTCTGTAGAGCATTCCTTTTTCTTCCTTTTCTTTTTTTTTTTTATAAAACAGAAGTTGTCATTATTTAGAGCTGAGGTGACGAACTGCATTAAAAATAAGAAATTTGGCAAGCTAAAGCAAC
>JALAJA010000114.1:143874-158609 GCA_023376005.1 Doryteuthis pealeii | reverse complement strand
CGATTTTCACATTTCCCTCAAGATTGTTTTTATAAGTATATTGAACAGTCACATTTTGGTCTTTATACCTGTTTATCGCTTTTATTCTCAGTGTTTACGACGTTTTTCGGTGTTTTTGTTTTTTGTGTTTTTTTTGCTTGGTGTTTGTTTGTTTGTTTTTTCTTACAATTTTTTTTATATTAGTGGGTTTCACCATTTCTTTTAGGCTTTATAAATCGTATTAATAATGGAGGTTTATGTGTCGTCTGTATACTGAAACTACGTCACTACGAACGTCATAATGTCCTTTCGTTGTTTACCTTTTATTCCAATGTTATTAATTAATCTTGATTAGAATTTATTTATTAACAATTGTTACGAGAAGTGGCTTTTAGCTTTATAAATCGTATTATAATGGAGATTATGTATCTGTCTGTCTGTAACGAAAACGTCGTAAACCCCAGAAAACATTAACTTTTTAAGCGATATATTCCACTAACAGCTCTCTAAAAGCCACTTTTCGTCGTATAATATAATGCAAATAACTAAGGAAATTGTGACGTTGGTGGTGACGTAGTTTCGGTTACAGACAGACAGATACATAATCTCCATTATAATACGATTTATAAAGCTAAAGCCACTTCTCGTACAATTGTTAATAAATAAGATTCTAATCAAGATTAATTAATAACATTGAGAATATAAGGTAAACAACTAAAGGAATTATGACGTTGGTAGTGACGTAGTTTCAGTTACAGACAGACACATAACCTCCATTATAATACGATTTATAAAGCTAAAAGAAATTGGTGAAACCCACTAATATAAAAAAAATTGTAAGAAAAAACAAACAAACAAACACCAAGCAAAAAAACACAAAAAAACAAAACACCGAAAACGTCGTAAACACTGAGAATATAACGTAAACAGGTATGGGAATTGTGACGTTATAACATAAACAACTGAGGGAAATGTGACGTTGGTGGTGACGTAGGTTCGGTGACAGACAGACAGACAGACAGACAGAGTCTCCGTGATGATAAGCTTCATGGAGCTAAAACGAAATCTATTGCAAATTTATTCGGAATGGTCTGAGACATTAAGGAATTGGTAAAATTCACTAATATCTGAATCACTAAAATGAAAATCAAAAACTTTAGAAAAAAAATCAAAAAAAGAAACAATAAAACGAAAGGACACCGAAAACGTCGTAAACACCAGAAAACATTAACTTTTAAGCGATCTATTCCACTAACAGCTCGCTAAAAGACGCGTCTCGCTGTACAAAAAAACAAAAAGTGGTCGTAAAACCGACAAATCGGCGGGTTGGCCAACAATTCGCCAAGTTTTATTTTTATTAGACAAACCTGTAGCGAGAGACTAATGTTCATTATTTCGATATAAATGGCTTTTTCATACATTCTCCTCTGGGGATTCAATAGGGGGAGGTGCCTATTAATATGGGCGGGAAAGGCTAGACCGCCAATACCCATTGATTGTCCCCGACGACGATAAAAATCTCCATGAATTCCAGATATAATGATATTTTATGATTGATGTGGCCAACCCAGGAGGAGTTGAAGGTTTTAGGAGTTTTGGATTTGCTTAGAAGAACGAAAGGAGGAGTTTCAGTTTGTCTGGAGACGATTCAGAACTTTGCATCCTGCCCAAAAAAAGATTGGAAACAGATACCACATCTATCTATCTATCTATCTATCTATCTATCTATCTATCTATCTCTCTCTATATATATATATGAGGAAAAATGAGTAAAGAAAAGAAAAGTAAATGGATAAAATGAATTTAATCGATATCACATTAATCGATATCACTTACACATGTGTTTCGGTCAGTTTATGTGTGTGAAATATTTCGCACACATACAAGAATCGACCTTCATCAGAGTGAACATTTATTTTTAAAAATAAATGTTTTAAAAATAAATGTTCACTCTGATGAAGGTCGATTCTTGTATGTGTGCGAAATATTTTCACACACATAAACTGACCGAAACACATGTGTAAGTGATATCGATTAATGTGATATCGATTAAATTCATTTTATCCATTTACTTTTCTTTTCTTTACTCATTTTTCCTCATATTGTCGGATTCAATTCCTTTTCCATTTTTACACACACACACACACACACACACACATATATATATATATATATATATGTGTGTGTGTGTGTGTGTATATGTATGTATGTATGTATGTATATATAAAAATACACACGTGCAATCAACTGCAATTAATCAAGATCTTGATTAATCCAGTGGATTTAACTCTGAAGATCCTTATGGTGAAACTCGAGTAGGCTATTACCGTGTACCATTATATATATATATATAATATATATATATATATATATATGAGGAAAGAGGATTGAATGAATCTGACAGAATGTGGTAGAAATATAAGGAATGTCATATATATATATATATATATATTATATAATACATGTGTGTGTGTGTGTGTGTGTGTTGAATGGAAAATTAAACAAAGGAAAGAAAATGCTGAGTGGATAAAATAGATTTACTAACACGTGTTTCGGCCAGGAGTTTGTTCATGTACATATTTACACATGTATTCTATTTATTATTATTTGAAATATAAAATAAAATAATAATAACTGAAAACTATTATTATATCTTATTATTACTATTATTATACTTTATTTTATATTTAAAATAACAATAAATAGAATACATGTATATATGAACAAACTCCTGGCCGAAGCACGTGTTGGTAAATCTATTTTATCCATCCAGCATTTCTTTCCTTTTGTTTATTTTTGCTTTCAACATACCATCGGATTCGTTTCCATTTTCAACTCACACACACACACACACACACACACACACAGATATATATATATATATATATATATATATATATATATATATATATATACTTTGGTGCGGTACCAAGTTTCTTGTACAAGGTGATTCTAGGTGGGTCCTAATTCTCTACCCGTAGTTTGTTGTAGAGTTCAGGTTCCGTCTGAGAGCTCAATGTTTAATTATTGTAAACAGAGCAAAGTTTTTGGAATAAAAGGCCTTTTTTATTCCCAATATATATATTATATATATATATATATATATATATATATATATATATATATATATATATGAGTATGAGTATGAGTATGAGCAAGATGGAATGAAAACAACACACAATGCTGTTAAAGAGAAAACGATTTATAAAATATTCATAGCTGATACTGATCAATATTTCGATTTTACAAAAATCATCTTCAGAGCCAGTTACTCCGTGTTGTCGGTGGTCGGAGATAAAAGTTGAATGAAGTTCAAAACAAAAAACCTTGATTTTGCAAAGAAGAGAACGAAAGTTGTTACATTATTTTCCAATGTGGGCATTCCCGCCATATTTTTGTCGGTCACCACAATGTGTATATCTTTTTTGTCGGTCATCTCTCTATTGAGCGGATTTTGAGGGGTTGGCAACATAAAGAGTAGTTGGTGTGTATGTATGTATGTCCGGATGAAACTTCGGAAATAAAACAATTAACGACAAAGTAAATATATATACACATTAAATATCATCAGGGCTTGGTTTTTGAGCAAAAATTATGAAGATTTTATCTATATTCGAAGATATTTAAAAATTGGTAAAAAAACATCTATTCACATTCTTGTCCCAGAAAAAAATATTTTTTTGTAAACCAGTGTAATTTGTTTGTGGCCAACCATATAATAATAATATATAATAATATAATAATATAACATATTATAATATATTATAATATAATCTATACATATATAAAGGACAGTTGGTCCGTATGTATGTATGTGTGTATGTCCAGAGAAAACTATTAAAATAGAATAATTAACGACAAAGTAAATATATATACACATTAGATATCACCAGGGCTTGGTTTTCTATCTATACATATATAAAGGGAAGTTGTGTGTATGTATGTCCAAATGTAATCTATACATATATAAAGGGCAGTTGTGTGTATGTATGTATGTCCGGATGAAACTACCAAAATAAAACAATTAACGACAAAGTAAATATATATACACATTAAATATCACCAGGGCTTGGTTTTCTATCTATACATATATAAAGGGAAGTTGTGTGTATGTATGTATGTCCGGATGAAACTACCAAAATAAAACAATTAACGACAAAGTAAATATATATACACATTAAATATCACCAGAACTTGGTTTTCTATCTATACATATATAAAGGGAAGTTGTGTGTATGTATGTATGTCTGGAGGAAATTACGAAAATAAAACAATTAACGACAAAGTAAATATATATACATATTAAATATCACCAGTTCTTGTTTTTTGAGCAAAAATTATGAAGATTTGATTTATATTTGAAGATATTCGAAAATTAAAATGTATATAGAAATAGCATTGAAATTCTACTTTAAAATGTCCAGCATTTTTAAGTCTCAAAAGTAAACAAATCAATACACCAGGTTTCTCACCCCTCTACCTTGGCGACGGTGGGTAGCCGCTTCTAGTAATATAAAAGCAAAATGCAACATATGGAAAAGTAAAAAATATTACAGCAAATTAAAAGGACAGTTATTGTGTATGTATGTATGTATGTCCGGATGAAATTACGAAAATAAAAAAATTAACGACAAAGTAAATATATATACACATTAAATATCATCAGGGCTTGGTTTTTTGTGCTGAAATTATGCAAATTTGATTTATATTCGCAAATATTTAAAAAATTAAAATATACATAGAAATAGCATTAAAATTCTACTTTAAAATGTCCAGCATTTGTAAATCTCAGAAGTAAACAAATCAATACAGCAGGGTTTTTTTTAGCCCCACACTCTACCCAGGCGACGCTGGGTAGCCGATTCTAGTACACATATAATGGGAAATTTGTGTGTGTGTATGTCCGGAGGAAACTATGAAAATAAAACAATTAACGTCAAAGTAAATATATATTCACATTAAATATCACCAGATCTTGCTTTTTGAGCAAAAATAATGAAGGTGTGATTTATATTCGGGAAGATGATTAAAAAAAAAAGAATTTAGACGATAACAGCCTAGAGTTTTGAAATAAATCAATTGTTTTTTGCATTTAATATTTTAAATAGTAGACATTAATTTTTTTTCAGAGTGGCTGGGTCAACGCAAGGTCTTTTTTTACATAGGGATTTTAATGGGGCATTCTACGAGGATCCAACTCGCGATTCAATAATAATGGATCTGTGGGACTAACCTTTTTTGCATCCCCTCTACCTAGGCATCGCCGGGTAGCCACTTCTAGTACATACATAAAAGACAGTTGTATGTATGTATGTATGTCCGTGGGAATCTACAAAAATAAAAACAATTAACGACAATGTAATTATATATATACACATTCATTATCACCAGAGCTTGCTTTTTGTGAAAAAATAATGACGATTTTATTTATATCATGAAAGATATTTAAAAATTAGGAATTTGAATAGTAAGAGAAGGGAAAGTGGTGTTTGTGATTCAAACATAAACAAATCAATTATGTAAGACCAAAACAATCAATGGATCTGCGAGACTAACTTTTTATTATCCCTTCCTTTACCTAGGCAACGCCGGATAGCCGCTTCTAGTACATTTTAGTATTTGAATAGTAAGTGAGGGGAAAGTCATTGGTTGTGTTTGTGATTAAAACATAAACAAATCAATTATGTAAGACCAAAAAAAATCAATAGATCTGCGGGACAAACTTTTTATAATACCCTTCCACCCAGGCGACGCCGGGTAGCCAATTCTAGTTAATAATATGGACATTATAGAGACATTGTTAATAGATAATATTCTAATTAAGATTAAATGTTGATTAGTAAATAACCATTGAGAATATAACGTAAACAACTAAGGGAATTGTGACGTTGGTGGTGACGAAAATAATTTTTTAATTTGATTTTATATTAGTTAAAATTATATTAACCATTATTTCTTTCATCTTAATTTCAATACCTTTTTATCACAACTACTCAGACGATCTTATTATAATGGAGATTCGGTATCTATCTGTCTGTAACCGAAAGTACGTCACTGCTTACGTCACAACACCCTCAGCAATTGCGCAAGTTTATCAATGAGTATTTAATTTATAGTAAAAAAAATTGATATATTAATACATATAATAAATCTTATTTATTAACGATATCTTTTTGAAAATCTATGTTATTTTTGCGTTGAAAATCCTGCAATGTGTCTTACATATCACTAATAAATAAAGGTTTACACATTATATGGTGTGGTTAATTTGCATGCTGGTTTTAACAAAACCGGGTTTAATAAATAATTACTAGGTGTTATTGATCTCTAATATTATTGTTTTATTCTCCACCATGTTAAGATCTATCCTATGAATGATCTATATAAAGAAACCAATTAAGATAGAATTAAAATAAGTGTAATCGTTTTATATGTGTTCTTATTTAATTTCGTCATTCTTTCTAATTTGATATACTTCATTACGTTAACGCATTAAACCGGAGGGTGCATGTTCTTGCTAGTTAGTCTACTGCCATTACTAAACAGGTAATAATATCATCATGAATTTTAGTACTATAATTAAGGACTGACGAACCGTTAATTTCTTTCATCTTAATTTCAATTGTCTCAGACCTAATGAAATCTAGAGTAACTCCCTTGATCAGTAAATTCAAACACACACACACACACACACACACACACACACACACACACACACCTCACATACTCGCAGCGAATTTGGAAAATATGAGACACAAAACAGAATAGATAGTCACTAACAACAGCTTCAGTTTCAGAAATCTTCTGTCGGAGAGATTTTATTTCGAAATATTAAGAATGAATTACAGGTTAACAAACAACATCATAGTGACCTTATTCTTCTTTACACTTGCATTGTGATAGCCTTCAAAACCAACCACCAAACCAATATAAACACAATGCTTCAGCAAAATTATAAAACCCTTATATATATATATATATATATATTTATATATATATATATTATATATATATTAACAATGGAAAGGAGTAACCTACTCGAGTTTCATCGATTGATTCTTCAGGGTTCCTCTACTAAAGATAAGTCCCATTCCAACGGGCATGTATTATACTATCTAAGATTAATCGAAAACTCGATTAATTTAACTAAAGTAACCCTGAAGAATCAATCGATGAAACTCGAGTAGGTTACTCCTTTCCATTGTTAAAATAAATTTTTGCTCTACATTGTATTGAGCACTTTGCATTTGTTTTTTCTCAACCTTAGCCTCTGGATACTGTGCGCTTCCAACGATCGTACTCATACCCACCGGTAAGCTACTACTTATACATTTACAAATATATATATATATATATATATATATATATATATTAATCACTCTCTTTACACTCATAGTGAAACTAACATATTTAACGAAGAGGTAATCAAAATATACACAGAGAGAGGGAACTAACAAGCAAAATGAGAAGTAAAAGACGGGTCAGTTCTTGTCTTAATTCCAAATTACGACTAACTAGAACCAATCATAATGGATTTTTTCAAACCTAACTAAAATTAAGGAATATTTTGATATGGATTTTGTGTCATTAAACTAAATAGGAAAAAACGTTTACCAAACAATCATTGATTCACCCAGAGTATAATAATAATAATAATAATAATAATAATAATAATAATAATAATAATAATAATATATTCATTTATTTATTCATTATAATGTATAATACATTTAAGGTGCTATTGTTACCATTGGTTTCCAAAAGGCATGTTGGCCACTTTTCGTCAAGACAACGGAATATATATATAAAGTAAGTAAAGTCAACGGGGTGGGGGGCTAAAGTCGGTATCAGCCAGTCAGCGAGGGAGTCTATCCCCTTTTCAATAGCGCTAGACCAAGGAGATTGTTTTAGCATCTGAGGTGGAGCGCCACACCTACCATCAGCTCCTTACTTTACCGCACAGATCCCTGTGCTACTACTCATACGCTGAGTCGGCGAGGACCAGTATCAAACTAGGAACCTTGTGGTCTCTAGCCGAACACTCTCTCTTTCTCTCTCTCTCTCTCTCTCTCTCTCTCTCTATAATATATATATATATATATATATATATATATATATATATATATATATTACCTTATATATTACCTTATATATACTAACAAAAAGAAAATTATTTATCTTATTTCATAGGACTTGTAATTACTTAGATATTCACATTTCAAATGATATCAAATTAAGTATTATACTGAATTAGAAAGACTAATGAAATTAAATAAGAACACAAAAAAAGATTACACTTATTTTTACCTTATTCTAATTAATTTCAATGTAAAAATAATATATAGGATTGCTTTTAATACGTTTAAGAATAAAAAGTACTATTCGCAGAATTGTGTCCCTGTCTCTTGTCTTAAATACCGCTAGGTGGTGATAGCTGAAAAAACGTAAATGCGATATCTTACTCCCTCCAGTAATTTTTTCGACAAGTAAATGTAATATTTTAAGCCTCCCCTCTTTAAAATATTTTAGTCGGGGGAGGGGTTAAATATTTACATTTACTTATCAATAAAAATATTTAGATATTCTTTTTTCTTTTAACTAAAAACAATAGTTAGGGACTTCACTCGTAGCTGTTGTTTTTGGCTGAAATAAAAAAAAAAATTATCTAAATATTTTTATTTTTTTATTTGTAATTGATTGTTGGAAGTAAATATATCAAAATAAAATTGAAATACCGAAAAAAATGTTCAGATTTTTTATTTGTTATTGATTGTCGAAAAAAAAAATGAAAATACCAAAAAAAAAAAAAGATATTTTTTTAGCGGATTGAATGCGTTTTTATCAGTAAATTATCATTATTTTTTTTGTGGTTTGAAGGCGTTAAAAGTAAGCCATATTTTTTTTATCGACAAGTAAATATAAATATTTAGGGATCCTCCCCCAAAAATATTTTAAAGAGGAGGAGGGTTGAAATATTTACATTTACTTGTCGAAAAAAGACTGGAGGGAGTAAGATGTCGCATATACGTTTTTTCAGCTATCACCGCCTAGCGTATTTTAAGGCAGGAGACCGGGGCGGAATTATGTGAATAGCACGCAAAACTGTTTGCATTTCAAATAGTGCTAATATCCTTTAATCTTGGTTAGGTAACCAGTCTAGGAGAAGGAAGAACACTGAATTGCAGACCTTCGAAATTCGGTAATTATGAACTTTTGTTTAGTAAATTAGGGTGTCCCAGAAAAAAACAGAACCCACAATTTTTTGTAATAAAACTGTTAATTTTAACTACTTAATATATTAAAATAAAATAAAAATACCGAAAAAAAATGTTCAGATTTTTTATTTGTTACGGATTGTCGAACCCCCCCCCCAAAAAAAAAAAGAAGATATTTTTTTAGCGGATTGAAGGCGTTTTTATCGACAAATTATTTTTTTAGTGGTTTGAAGGCGTTAAAAGTAAGCCATATTTTTATCGATAAGTAAATGTAAATATTTAGCCCCCCACCCTAAAGTATTTTAAGGAGGGAGAGGGTCAAAATATTCTCATTCACTTGTCGATAAAAGACTGGAGGGAGTAAAATATTGCATTTATATTTTTCAGCAGCCACCGCCTAACGGTTTTTGAGGCAGGAGGCCAGGACGGAACTCTGCGAATAGAACAGAATAAAATAATAATATTAAAACTATGTCATTATTTATTAAACACGGTTTTGTTAAAACCGGTATGCAAATCATTCACAACATTTACATAAATCTTTATTATATTTTATGCACATTGCAAGATTTAAAATAATTAAGATTTAAAAATGACTAATAATAACTAATAATAACTAGTAATAATAACTAATAAGAACTAGTAATAATCTTTGAGAATATAACGTAAATAACCAAGGGAATAGTGACGTTGGTGATGACGTAGTTTCAGTAACAGACAGACTAACACTGAATCTCCATTTTAATAAGAATTCATTACTGGAACCGTTCTTCCATTCTTTTTTCTTATCTTTCTTTCCGTTTATTATTCATTCATTCTTTTTTCTTTCTTTTTTTTCATTCTTTCTTTGTTTCTTCTCCCATTTTTTAGTTATTTCGTTCTTTTTTCTTCCTTCCATTTTGTTCATACTTTCTTTCTTTCTTAATTTCTCCTATTCTTCTTTCTTTCTTTTTTCTGATTTTTTTTTTTTTTCTTTCTTCCATTTTTCATTCATTCTTTCCATTTTTCTATTCTTCTTTGTTTCTTCGATACTTTATTTAATTCTCCCATTTTTCTTTCTTTCATTTTCTTTCTTTCTTCTTTTTTCTTCCGTCCTTTCTTTCTTTCTTTCCTCATTTCTTTCTTTTTCTTTTTCTTTTTCTTTCTTACATACTCTTTTCTCTCTTTCTCCAATTTTTCGTTCTTTCTTTCTTTCTCCTATTTTTTCTTTCATTCATTCTTTCTTTCTTTCTTTTTTGTCTTTCTTTCTTTCATTCTTTCTTTCTTTTGTTTCTCGCATTTTTCTTTCTTACTTTTTTTTCTTTCTTTCTTTATTCTCTTTCTTTCTTTTCTCTTTCTTCATATTTTCTTTCTTTTTTCTTTCTTCCACCCTTTCTTTCTTTTTTCTTCAGTTTTTCTTTATTTCCTTCTTTCCATCATTCAGACAGAATAACTTTTACGAGTTGTCCTCTCCTCGTGTCTGTGATTGTCCAGCAGAGGGCGCTACCGATAAACTCATTACTTCCCGTTGTTCGGAGGAGGAAGCCCGGTTCTGGGATGTCACCGATAGGGGGAGGGTCTGGATCGCCAGATGGGACGAGGGGTGGGGCCGAATGGAGAGAGATCAAAGGAAAAACCGACATGTCTTCGAGACGGCCGATCGATCGCGAGCGCGTATCGTGTCCTCGACATTAGCCGGTAATTTTGTGCTAAATCCTCCACATCCCTCGCCCGATCAGGTCCGCGCTCAACCCCTACCCGCCACGTGCCTTCCGGAAGGCGCTTTCTTTTCCACCTTGCCTCGTTTTCAACACCCGACTCCTCCAGCCCGAATAAGACTCGGCCTTGATTCCATTTAGCATCTGCGCGATAGAGCGCCTCGATTTAATGGCGGGAAAAATGGAGAAGAAGAGAAGAAGAAGAAGAAGAAGAAGAAGAAGAAGAAGGGAAACAATTTAAAAAAAAAGAAGAAGGAAGAAGAAGAAGGTTGAGAAGAAGAAGAAGAAGAAGAAGAAGAAGAAGGAAGAAAGGTTGTAGAAGAAGAAGAAGGTTGTAGAAGAAGCTGTAGAAGAAGAAGAAGAAGAAGAAGAAGAAGAAGAAGAAGAAGAAGAAGAAGAAGAAGAAGAAGAAGTAAAAGAAGAAGAAGAAGAAGAAGAAGAAGTAAAATCGAAGGAAGAAGAGAAGAAGAAGAAGAAGAAGAAGAAGAAGAAGAAGAAGAAGAAGAAGAAGAAGAAGAAGAAGAAGATGAAGAAGAAGAAGAAGAAGAAGAAGAAGAAGTAAATCGAAGGAAGAAGATGAAGAAGAAGAAGAAGAAGAAGTAAAATCGAAGGAAGAAGATGAAGAAGAAGAAGAAGAAGAAGTAAAATCGAAGAAGAAGAAGAAGAAGAAGAAGAAGAAGAAAATCGTAAAAGGTACAAAGAAGAAAGAAAGAAGCAAAGAAAGAAAGAAGGAAATAAACAGAATATCACGTTGGAGTAGGGACGGGCCGAGAGAATATTGAATAAGCAACAAAAGAGGAATTAGTAGAAACATTTTTGAAAAGATATAATAATAATAATAATAATAATAATAATAATAATAATAATCTTATTATAATGGAGATTGTGTGTTTTTCTGTCTGTAACCGAAACTATATTACTAGGCAAGTCACAATTTCCTTTGTTATTTAAGTCACATTCTCCATTATTTTTTTAATTTCATTTTCATTTAAACCTCAATTATTAATAAAATTGTTTTTCGTTATTGATACTGTTGGCCTTATCTACATTAATAACATGCAATTGTATTTATATATACAACAAAATAGCGGATTCTAGTGTGAATGAGAAGGCTAATTTGCATATTGATCTTGAAAATTGGATTTTAATAAATATATGCTTATTATTATTAATTTCTAATTGTTTGGTTTTATCTTGTTGAATATGAGCAAAAATCTCGGGGATAAATCTTAAAAGAAATCCATTAACAAGAAAAAATAACTGTAATATTATTCTTTACTTCCTATTTTAACTAAATAGTTAAATTAGGAAAATTTACCAATGAAAGACGGGAGTAATGGAAAATGATGAATGATGGAAGAGTTTGTTTCAAAGTCGTTCTATTTTTCGATCATACCCCCTCTGTTCCAAATCTTTTTATCTGCAAATTTTATTCAGTTTGATTAGCCTTTCTAATTTAACATGATATTTTATTATATAAAAACTTAAATACTTGCACCCGGAGGTGCATATATTTGCTAGTAATAATAATAATAATAAATATAGATTATGCGGTAATAGAGATGAGACTGTAAACCATGTACTATGCGAATGTAGCAAACTAGCACAACGGGAATACAAAGTTAGGCACGACTGGGTTGGGAAGGTGATCCACTGGGAATTATGCAAAAAATAAATTTTGACCAGACAACAAAATGGTATATGCATAAACCAGAATCTGTTCTTGAGAATGAAACGTATAAAGTTCTCTGGGACTTCGAGATAAAGACGGATCACTCTATCCCAGAAAGAGGACCAGAGCTAGTGTTGATTACCAAAAAAAGAAAGAACTTGTCAACTGGTGGATTTTGCAGTTGCAGCAGATCACTGGGTGAAGCTGAAGAAAAATGAAAAAAAATGGATAAATATCTGGACCTTGTCAGAGAACTGAAAAAGTTATGGAATATGTAGTTGGTGCACTTGGAACGGTCCCAAAAGGATTGGAAAAAAGTTTGGAAATCTGGGAATCAGAGGAAGAATTGAGACCATCCAGAATACTGCACTGCTGCCAGAATACTCAGAAGAGTCCAGGACACCTGAGGAGACTTGTTGTCACTTAGACGCCAGTAAAATACTATCAGCTAACGCTGATGTGAAAAACTCAAGAGGAGTGACGGATCACCTAATCCCAGGCAGGAGACCCGACCTAGTATTGATAGACAAGAAAAAAAGAACCTGTCATCTTGTGGATTTTGCTGTCCCAGCCGACCACCGAGTGAAAATGAAAGAAAGCGAAAAGATAGAAAAATACTTAGACCTTGCCAGAGAACTGAGGAAGCTGTGGAACATGAAGGTGAAGGTCGTACCAATTGTAATTGGTGCCCTTGGAACAATCCCCAAAGCACTGTAAAAGAATTTGGGTGAATTGGAAATCAGAGGAAGAATCGAGACCATCCAAACAACAGCACTGATGGGATCGGCTAGAATACCCAGAAGAGTCCTGGAGACCTGAGGGGACTTGCTGTCATTCAGCCTCCAGTGAACCACCAGCTACGGCAGGTGTGAAAACATAATAATAATAATAATAATAATAATAATAATTAAAATGAATAAATAAATAAATAGAAGTAAGATATATAAAATAATTGAAGTGCATGTTTCAATTGTTTTGCTGTATGGAAACTTGTTTTATTTGCCCGGGCAATATAGGGTATCCTTGCTAGTGTATGGCTATTCTAAACCGGATATTATTGACAACTTTTTAGCGTATAGCGTACAATGCTCAACAAGGATCTATTATTTAGTCATTTGGAATATATTTGCTTTCTGAACGTCTCGGGGTCACCTTGCTACGGTATCTCAGATTAGCGCAGAAGATATTCAGCTGTTAATGTACGAGGCGAACAGACAGACTGCGAGTAATATATATAATATATATATATATATATATATATATATATATATATATATATATATATATATAGTATGAACAAAAAGTAATAAGACAAACAGGAATATTATATATATATATATATATATATATATGTTATTTATTCTCAACTAGTTTCGACCTTAGGTCATCGTCAGGAGAAAATTTCTTATTTGAAGAAATTGTTTTTAGATTTTTTGAAAGGGAGCATTATGGAAGAATTATAAAAATTGGAGTATTTTTGAGGGTTTGACATGCTACCCGGGTAGAAGAGGTGATATATATATATATATATATATATATATATATATATATATATATATATATATATAACAAGACAAAAAGTGACCCATTGGGTCACCCATTCAGCTCTGGGTAGATAATTGAGATTAGGGAAAAGAGAGTTAGTAAAGCGAATAGAATTTTTTAAAAAAAGATAAATACGACCGGACGAAACCTTAAAATCATTTTCTTAGCTTTCTAAGAAAGGAAATGTTTGACCTGATTTAAGCTACGGGTTGCTGATTGTGAAATTTAACATAAAAATACATTTCAAATTCTCCCGGCTCTCTCTCTCTCTGTCCATCTCTCTCTCTCTTTTCTCTCTCTCTCTCTCTACTCCCCAGAGAAACTAACATTATATAACGAGGAGGTAGTCAAGAGATACATTGAGGGGAAGAAAGAGATAGACACAGAGTAAAGTAAGAGATTGGTCGGTTTTTGACTTAATTGCAAATTACGACAAATTAGAACCAATTAAAACAGAATTTTTTCAACATAATTCAACCCTAAAAGTAAGGAAGAGTTTAGTGTAATTTTCGTATCATTAAACTAAACAGTAAAAAAGCCTTTAGAAAGCAAAAGTTGATTAACTCAGCTTTAGTATAATAATAATAATAATAATTAATAATAATATATATATATATATATATATAT